>JARKHS020035814.1:0-67539 GCA_030143305.2 Amblyomma americanum | reverse complement strand
CGCTTACCGCTGCTTCTTTCTTTACTAGTTTCGAGTGAGCTGAAATGTATGGCGTGACGCCTCTCTTTGAGCGCGGAGGGAAGCCTCAACAGATCTGCACTGGGCGTATGAGCAGGCGCAAGTCCATGAGCTGGAGTTTGTCGTCTTCAGGCAATTGCTTCGTCAGAGTGAAATTTTTAATAGTCCCTGCAAAGATCTTGAAAAGGTCTCCTTCATATCTCTGAGGTCCTGAACCAGAAGCCTTGCAGACGATCAATAAATCGCCCCTATAGCGGAACACGCTCTGCAAACAGCTTTCTTCCAGGGCTTCTTTTAGTTTTCTGTAACAGCGGTCGAGTAGGAGGTCACTAAGAACGGCTCTACGCACGACCCCTAGACATACTCTTTTTTTTCTGGATGTAAATCCCACCATTAAAATTTGTGCAGGCGGAGCGCAGATAAAACGCCAAGGCTTCAAGGAAGCTCACACTGTTAATGCTGCAGGCATTTTGAATTCTTACGGTTCCAATTGTTTCAATGCTTTCTTTTACCACTCCGGTAACTTAACGTGCGGTACAGAGTAATAATATTATTTCAAGTCGACCGGGAAAATGTTTGGCACTTGCGAGCATTTTTCTTCGAGGTATCTTGAAACTTTTTTTTCTTTTATCAAGAAGGAGTCATCTACTGCTATCAGCGAGAAGCAGTCTTGTAGGAACAGCCCTAATACACGCTCCAACTGCTCTGAAGAACGCCCTCTACAGGTCACGTCTTCATCACACCGAGAAAAGCTTCAAGGACCAAATGTCACGGTTGCGCATCGCGCTGCAAAGTTGTGGAAGATTTCTGTTGACCAGCGACCACAACACAGGGCAAGAAGAACAAAAAATTAAAACGGCCGTGGCTTAGCTTGGTTAAGCCTGGTGATTGCGAAGCACGCCGCTTAGAAAGTCGTTCTTCTTCCGTCTCCGTAGCTCGCTGATGCTTCCTCATTGAATTCTGCCGAGCTGCCTTGTTCGTAGGCACCATCGTAACATCGGGCTGTATGACTGCCTTGGCGAGAGGAGCGGAGCTGTTTTATACAGCTGGTGTGACGTCACTCTGACCGTAGCGCCCCTGGTGAGAGTAGCGGGAGTTAGGCCGCCGTTGGTGGCTACCGCCTCGCCTCGCGATGGCGTGAGATGGGGCCCCGTTTTTACACAGCTGGTGTGACGTCACTCTAGGTCACGTGGTGTGACGTCACGCAGCGAGGTCACGCTAAAGGTCAATGGTGCCTACCACCGCCTCGCCATGGAACGGGCTGAAGTGCGACCTAAAGTAGTATTGGTTCGCAATAAAAAGCAGTGGTGATCCCGTACGGATACGGCGCCAGTCGTCACCTCAATAAGATTTCGGGCGGTCCGACGATAGGGTGCTTTTTTTCTGCGCTCAACAAACTGTAAAAACTTTTCAAGATGGACCACTGAGAAGACCGGCCGCCAAAACTGTGCGAAAAAAAACACGAAAAGTATTTCACTAATGTAACAAAGAAGTTGTCTGCGATTTACCATTATCATGTGGGCCATCGTACATAGGAAAGACTGGGCGCTGTTCAAATGATAGGCCGAGAGACCACATTAAAGACATCAGAGACGGCGCGAAAAAGAACTTACTTGAAGACGTGGCCACCTGTCATCGCACCGCAGATTTGAACAAAAGCAAGGTTCTGAGGAGTGACCAGGCACCAGATTGTGCGGGAATCGTTTCAACCGCCTGTCATTCAAAAAAGAGAAGTGAAGTGCGTCAGCACTTCTGTCACCTGAAAAGAAAAGAGATCAATATTCTTGATGGCTAAAAATGCGGAGAATCTTGCTGCTTGGTTTTAACGTTTTTTGTGTGCGTGTGTGTGTTTTCAATATGTTGGCGCGCCCTGTTTTATATACTGCCGTTGCTGCAATAAAATTCTTTCAGTTGCTAGTCAGAGTTTGTGTCTGTGTCTCTCTTCTTGTACCGTGTGTTGCGCTGCTAATATTTGTGTCATGAACCAACTAGCCCTGCTAATCCCTGTCTTGGTATTCATTATGCAAGCTACAATCAAAGATACAAAACATGACGGAAGGAAAGAGCGGCTCACAACACAAGACGCTGCCCACAGCTGTTTATCACAGTCTTCTCATCAGGATGTTGGCGCACTGGCTTTAATTCAAATTGGAAAAAAAATGTCATACTTGAATGGTTAAGAGTACCGCCCCGCCGCTCTCCACATCACGCAAGCGTGATCGCCTCGGTTCTGCTATCTTCGAGCGCAACTGATGGTGAACATGTGCATTTCTGGCATCTGTAGTAGTTAACAGATGATTCAGGGATTTTCTTACCAATCCCTCTTCGAAATTCAAGAGTGAAAAATATTAATTTTAAGAACCAAATATCAATTCCGGCTAAAGACAACATTCCCCACCTTGACTACGAATAAGCCTCCCTAAAGCAACTGAAAAAAAAAACATCCCGAATATAGCATAAGGTACCCTGAGGTCCCAGAAAGCTATTTTAAACACATGCCACATATTCGTACTTTATTATATATTGTATTAAAAAAAACTATTGAAATTTAACGTAGCATGAACGCTGAGAGTAGCTGCTGTAAACTACCCAACTTCCTTCCAAACCAGATTTGAGAGAGCGTGCATCGTTGTATATGCATCATTTGGGGGTGAGGTAGTGCACATATAAGTAAACACGAGCAATAGTAGCATGCAAAACTCATTGCTGGCAGAACATAGACAACATACCAGCATGGTCGATCAACATTTTGCGTTTTCTGTGTACGGCTCAGCTACAATAAATTTTACAGTTGCAAATGCCAGTGTAGCATTCGCTTCATATAAAAAACGAATTAAGGAAAAAAAAATATTTCTTTTTTCCAGTGGAGCTGGGTGGCGTACCTGAATGCCATGTTTAGAGATATCCACACATTCACCGAGGACAGTAAGGTCATTGTTAAGAACCGGCCTTTCTTCGACGCTTTTATTTCCCTCATTGGAGAAAAAAAGTGAGTGCAAAGTTCGTAACCATCCATCCTGGGACCAGCGCCTCCGTTGGCGTCAGGTGCTAATGGTTGCGCGCCTTGATTACTCCACTGTTCTCCTGCATGTAGCAACACCCCCCTTTCTGTACAGCCCTTATTTATTAAAAAATAATGGAAATTCCAAACAAAGATCTGCATCCTATGCAAATCCTATGCAACATACTGTGGCTTTGGAGCTAAAGTCAGTTAATAATACCGGAGCTAAAGTCTGTTAATAAATTCGTCCTTTCAAACACCTGTGTGGACCATTAACCCCGTTCGTTGCCCACGGTTGCCCTTGCGCCAACGGCACCTAGCATCACCAATCACGATACGAACCTTATACTCGCGGGCAACTTTTTGTGGCAATGCAGCAGAGGCACGAAACAGGAGGAGGCGATCCCATTGTCCGCGCGCCGTGAAGTGTGGGTTGTACGGTGTTGCGGTAGGGGTGCGGTGCGGTGAACGGGATAGGATCGGATAGGATAACTTTATTGAGCGCTAGCGCAAGTGCTATTATGCGTTTCAGATGAGTCCATCTACGCAACGGTCGGTTGCCCCTGTTCCAGGGCTCCGCTGAATCTGCCGTCAGCTGAGCTCGCCGTATCAGACAGATGTGGTCATCGCGGCAGTCGCTGGAGAGCATACCCTGCCATTTCTCCGCACTTGGGTTTGGTATAATTGGAACGACGTCGACGTTTTGACATTCCCATATTATGTGATATAGTTTCGGTTTTTCATGGCACCACGGATACTTGTTTTCGTAAAGTGTGGGGTGGATTTTACTTAGCGTGTTTAGGTTTGGGTATGACCCCGTTTGTAGTCTCCATGTGGCAGCCTTTTCTTTGGGGTAAGTTGGGGAGACGACACAGGGTCAATAATGCATAGGAGCCGAGTCCCCACGGGAGAAGCAAATGGCCATCTCGTTCAGTTGCCATAAAAAAAATTGTGCAATTGCATACATGTTATGCTGACCGGCCTTCTGGTGGCTATCCTGTCTCCCCACTGCGCACCAGCCAGCACAGGCGGGCGGCGCTGAACTATCTTGGTTTCTACGTCCTCATCTACTTGATGCCTTTCTACCCGGACGCACTTGGCAAGGACAAGGACCTCATCGGCGCCAAGGTTCACTCGCCGCCCAGCATGCTGAAACGGCCGCAGATCTGCTTGCGCCGCAGCGAGTACACATGCCCGCAAGGCGTGCCCTCGCTGCTGGCGCAAGTGTTCGCCAACTCCACCAGCCTGGCTGACGTCACCAAGAACGTGAGTGCCGCCTAAAAACACCACCGCCTGCTCAGTCGACAGGAGCGTGGCGCCGTATTTTGTAGCGAAAGCTACACTAGGCTATAAGTGGCCAGGAACGCGGAATTTTGCCTGGAAATACGGAACGCATGTGAGGTGCGTGAGTTCGCTCCGAGCGCTCACGGAGATCCTCTTCAAGGCCAACGCACGCTTCGAGTCACCAAAGTCACGCAGAGAAAGTCACAAAAGTCGCCGTGGAGCGATCAATGTCGCGGCAACGCAGCGCTTTCGCATTTCCCCAATACGGGTTGCCCCAGTGATTGAAAATGGAAAATTGGCTTTTGATGAAAGGAAACGGTGCTGTAATTGTCTCACTTATCTCGGTGGACACCCAAACCGCACAGTAAGGGGAGGGAGAAAGGTGAGTGAAAGAATAGATAAAGAGGTGCCGTAGGTGGAGGGGGGAGGGGCTCCGGATAAATTTAGACAACCTGGGGACCATTAACGTGCACTGACATCGCTCTGCACACGGGCGCCTTTGCGTTTCGCCTCCATCGAACAGAGGCCGCCGCGGTCGAGTTCGAACCCAGGAACTGCGGATCAGTAGTAGTAATGCTTTTGCATTAAATATTTGGAGGACGCTTAAGCTTCGTCTTTGAGTGAGACGTGAGGCGCGACAGCCTGTTGCAGCGTTGCCATGGTGTCCACGGAACGCCATCGCCCCTTGGGCGCGACGCGTGGCCCGTTGGACCATTTAAGTAAAGGACGCCTAGCTCACATATATATCTGGGTGGACACACGAACCGGGCCGTAAGGGAAGTAAAATGAAATGAAAATTGGTTCTAAGGAAAGGAAATGATGCCTGTCTCACATTTCTCGGTGGACACCCGGGCCGCGCCGTAACGGAAGGAAAAACAATAATGTGGATTAGCTCAGCTAATCAAGGATATACAAAGCGAAAGCAAGATTGAGATCTCCACTGACCCACGGAGCCGATTGTGCGCCTTTCCTTTCGTGAAAAGGAACGGCCTTTGCAAAGTTGTCAACGCCAATGAACTCTATGAACGCCGTCAGCTCACTGGTTTTATTTGGCTTTTGAGGAAAGGAAATGGTGGTGGTAGTAGTTTTATTAAAAATAATAGTAAAAAGGAAGGCAAATATTTTTGCTAGCCCCGGCATCTGCCATCGATACAGTATTAGTATCGCATATCTCGGTTGACACCTGCACCGCGCCGTAAAGGAGGGAGGGAAAGAAGAAAGAGAAAACTGAAAGTTGGATTTTCGAGTAAAGGCGTGGCGCTGCGCTGCGGCGGAACACCAGTGGCTCGGTGCTAGCGAGAGAGAGAGAAACGAAAGGTCAGGCGGCGGAGTCGGCGGCGGCCACCTGCACGTGCGTGACGTCACTCGTGTTCCGACATACGCCGGCTCACGTGAAGCGCGGTGTTGACTAGCGTAGTGAAGCTTTTCGCTTCAAAACAACATCGTATACGCTAGACGCGCCTTTGTTCATTCGAAACTATCGAGCTGGCGTGGCGGTGTGGTTAGTGTGCTCGTCTCGCACTCGGGATACCCTGGTTTGATTCCCCAACTTGACCAATTACCTACTCGGTTTTATTTATTAATACTTCTGGGACTTTTCGCTCACGGCCAACGCTGACGACGCCGACAATTCCAGCTTTTGTGCGACACAGGGCTCTTAAGGCTGTCGCGTTAATAATTTCGACCATCCGGCGATCTTCAACGTACACTAACGACGCGCGTGCCTAGTAAGTTTTGAAGCGAAAAGCTTCTCTAGGCTCGTCAACGCCGGACTTCGCGTGAGCCACACTACAAATTTGCCACAGCTGCGCATGCGCGACACCGAGTGACGTCACGCGGAGCGCAGGTGGTCGCTGCTGCCGCAGCCGTCGTAGCCACCGCGGGCTGCCTCCGTCGTCTGACCTTTCGTCATGGAAGGGGGAGAAGACCCAGAAGTGGTAGCGTGGGAGTTGGCTCAAAAGCAGCGACGATATGAAAAGTGCAAGGCTAGACAAGCGGCTGAAACGCCAGAATCACGAGAGGCACGCCTTGCTAAACGGCGGCAAAAGGATCAAAAACCAAACAAAGCAAGTCAGCCGACGGCGTTCATCGAGTTCATTGGCCTTCACCGCTTTGCAAACTCTGTTCATTTCACGAAATGAAAGGCGCACGACCGGCTCCGTGGGTCAGTAGAGACCTCAATCTCGCTTTTCGCTTTGTATATCCTGGATTAGCTGGGCTAATCCATATCAATTTTTTTATAGAGGGAGCTACACTAGGCTACCAGCCGAGCATTTCGCAGTACATGGGAGAGGCCAGGTGGCGCATGCGCCATTACCATGTCAACCGAAGAGGGGCAAAGTGCGGCGTGCGCTTAATAATAATAACTGGTTTTCGGTGGAAAGGATATGGCGCCGTATCTGTCTCATATCGTTGGACACCTGAACCGCGTCGTAAGGGAAGGGATGAAGGAGGGAGTGAAAGAATAAAGGAAGAAGAGGTGCCGTAGTGGAGGGCTCCGGAATAATTTGGACCACCTGGGGATCTTTAACGTGCACTGACATCGCACAGCACACGGGCGCCTTAGCGTTTTTCCCCCATAAAAACGCAGCCGCCGCGGTCGGGTTCGAACCCGGGAACTCCGGATCAGTAGTCGAGCGCCCTAGCCACTGAGCCACCGCGGCGGGGGGCGTGCGCTTCGCCGTCGCCCCTGCTGCGCGCCCGTTTGCACCGTCAAAGCCGAGCGTGACATCACGCGGATGAGCAGTTGTGCGCATGCGCCGATACCACGGTAACCAGAGAGAGCCCAAAGCTGCGCCGCGTTCTTCGTCGCCGCCCCGCCGCACGCCGCTATATCACCCGAACCACGCGTCGCATGCGCAGGATTGCGTATAAAAGGCGGAGATGTAGTGGGCGTCTGTATCACAACGTTTGACATTCATGCAGAGAAGGAGAGTCCAGCCGCTGATAAACGGTGGTATAGAAAAGAGAAGATTAACTCTTCCAATCCTGAGGTTGCTGCCTGGCAGTTGGCTTGAACTAAACAAGAACGTTAGAGTCTGTGTGTAGGTGAAACAAGGTATCACTGTTAGTCGTTTGTGAAAGAAAACAAGATTTCAATTTTAAATTTCCGGAGCCTCGGCCACTTACAAAGTAAACTATTGAGGGAACCCGCCGCGGAGGCTCAGTGGTTATGGCGCTCGGCTACTGATCCGGAGTTACCGGGTTCTAACCCGACCGCGGTGGCAGCGTTTCAATGGCGGCGAAAGGCAAAGGCACCCGTGTGCTGTGCGATGTCAGTGCACGATCAAGATCCCCAGCTAGTCGAAATTATTCCGGAGTCCTCCATCCCATACTACTACATGCCCGATACCCAGACCAATTCCCCTCGTCATGCAAACTATGCAGCAAACCAGGAGACTTTCTACGCACCCTGCTCACATGCCCCACCTTCTCTCATCCCCTTTCACAGCCCGTGGGGGAGTCTTACTGGGAGACTCTTATGACCGAAACTTCTCAAGACCAGCGCCGGCTCATCTCCAGCACTTTGAGAAGGATTTCTTTCCAAGGGCTATCCTTCGCTTTGTAGGGGTGCCTCCTCACATTGAGGGAGCATCCAAGTGCAATAAATGTTTCCACCACCGCCGCCACAACGGCACCTCTTCCTTTCACCCCCTCTTTTATCCCTTCCCTCGCGGCGCAGTTCAAGTGACAGCCGAGATGTGAGACAGATACTGCACCATTTCCTTTCCCCAAACACAAATTTCCAATCCCATTTCTTTCCTACCCTCTCTTCCTGTCCCCTCACCTCTTTCATTTCATTTCTCAATTCTGCCTGCTATCCTTTATTTCCGCTGCCCCAGCTCAGGTGCTTCAGTATCGATGGCAGATGCCGGGGCTAGCAAAAATCTTTTCCTTCCTTTTTACTATTATTTTTAATAAAACCACTACACCAATCCCATTTCTTTTGGTGAAAGGAAATGGCCCAACAATTGTCATCATCGCGGCGGACACCTGAACCGCGCAATAAGGGAAGGGACAAAGGAGGGGCTGAGAGAAGAAAGAAAGGAGGAGGTGCCGTAGTGGTGGGCTCCGGAATAATTTCGACCACCTGGGGATCTTTAACGTGCACTGACATCGCACAGCACACGAGCGGGTTAACGTTTTGGTTGGTTTTCTAGGGGGGCGACAGGAAATGGCACAGTAACTGTCTCACATATCGGCGGACACCTGAACCGCGCCGTAGGGGAAGGGATAAAGGAGAGAGTGAAAGAAAAAAGGAAGAAAGAGGTGCCGTAGTGGAGGGCTACGGGATAAGTTCGACCACCTGGGGATCTTTAACGTGCACTGACATCGCACAGCACACGGTCGCCTATGCGTTTCGCCTCCATCGAAACGCTGCCGCCGCGGTCGGATTCGAAACTCGGAACTCCGGATCAGTAGCCGAGTTGCATACCACTGAGATACCGTGTTTCGCCTATATCGAAACGCGGCCGCCGCGGTCGGGTTTGAACCCTAGTACTCCACATATCGGCGGACACCTGAACCGCGCCGTAGGGGAAGGGATAAAGGAGAGAGTGAAAGAAAAAGGAAGAAAGAGGTGCCGTAGTGGAGGGCTCCGGGATAAGTTCGACCACCTGGGGATCTTTAACGTGCACTGACATCGCACAGCACACGGTCGCCTATGCGTTTCGCCTCCATCGAAACGCTGCCGCCGCGGTCGGATTCGAAACTCGGAACTCCGGATCAGTAGCCGAGTTGCATACCACTGAGATACCGTGTTTCGCCTATATCGAAACGCGGCCGCCGCGGTCGGGTTTGAACCCTAGTACTCCGGTGCTCCGAACCAGTAGCCGAGTACCCTAACTAATTAGCCAACGCGGTGCGTAGACTTCGGACTGCCATCGGCTAAATCCGTAATGGCGGCTGGAATTGTTTACCCGCCGCGGTGGCTCAGTGGTTAGAGCGCTCGGCTGCTGATATGGAGTACCCGGGTTCGAACCCAACCGCGGCTGCCGCGTTTCGATGGAGGCGAAAAGCAAAAGGCGCTTGTGAGCTGTGTGATGTCAGCGCACGTTAAGGATCTCTAGGTGGTCGAAATTATTCCGGAGCCCTCCACTACGGCACCTCTTTTTTCTCTCAGTCCCTCCTTTATCCATTCCCTTACAGCGCGTTTCGTGTGTCCGCCGAGATGTGACACATATACTGCGCCTTTTCTTTTATCTAGAAACCAACTTTCAATTTTCTGGGAGAGCTAAAAAACACCCCACTCCTCCAAAATTAGCAACAGTTATAATAGGTGAGATATTTTTCATTTTGATGTAAATATAGTTACATCTTCTGTCTCCATGTGGGTTGAAAGTAGTAATCTCGAGCAACCAGCGGAGTGTAAGGTATTTTTGAGACTTAAAGACAGGCACTCATGCCTATCCGTGTAAAGGCCAACAAAATCCGCATAAAAAACTCGTGCGCTATACATGGCCCTTTGTCGGAACGTAAAAGATCTTGAGGATGAATCCCTGACTCCATTCGCAGTCTGCTACCCCAATCACCTTTCTCTAAAAATTTAATTGCTTATAAATGTTTTTCACCACCACCAGGGCTCGGCCATTTGGTTATGCACTTCGCTTGTCACCACAGCGTGGCAACACGGCCATTCATATTAATTCATTGTGTGTGCAGAAGAGATTAGCGCGGACAGCCTGAAATTTGAGAAACGCTTCATTTAACCATAGATTTATTTTGAGTCGACGTTTCGGACAGAGCCTGTCCTTTCTCAAGACAGAAGTTACAGCGATCTTCCTCCTCTTCTTAAGCAGGTGGCATTGGCACACATGTACGACACATGAACAAAACAACAAGCAAACGGATGCTGGAAAGAAGATTGGCACAAAATAAAAAATACTTTAAAAGAAAGAAATAGGGAAAACAGGGAAAAAGAAAAACGCGCTGCCCCCGCCTCCCAACGAGGAGCCGCGGGAAGCCGACCCGGGGAAAGGAGCGGGAGGGGATAATAGCCACCCATCAAGGCGACAACAGAGCGGGGGCGGGTAAGTTGCACAGAAACAGACGGTGGCGGAATCGTGCAACAGATAAAAATTAGAGATGCGTGCACTCGCGTGCCCCGGCCACGAAGAGTAAACAAATAAAGAGAATGAAATGCAGACTGGGCAGGAGACTTCCGTCATCTGGAACCTCTTCGGCACCCACAGTCAAGGCCGAATCAGCGGAACCCTTAGCTTAACTAGGCACACGTGCACTGTGCATGAAAACACCCAGACAAACACAAAAGAAAATGAAGAATGGCGGCGAAGCATCCCAGTTTGGGAAAGTGTCGCGATGGGGGTAAATATGAATGGCGGGAGCATTTAAGCGAGGATTCTTCAATTGCACCTCGCTCGGCAAGGTGGTCGAACTGGGAAGATAGGGGTGGGATGGGGTGGAAGAAGAAATTTTTGTAAGCGGATAGGCGAAGCTTGAAAAAGATGCCACTGGCGAGAAACGGCCGAGGTATGTCAAGCTGGCACTCGTAAGGTCAGCACTGGCTCTGCAAGGGGCGGATGGAGGACAATACACCTGACTTTCATTGATGCCGTGAGGAATTGCTCCAAATTTGTAAATAAAGTACGGCTCGCGTTGTTCTCATTCCCGGGTGTTGTAGAACCCATCCTGTAGGACTGTTAACTTAATTGCATCAAATGGGCGTATTTTTCTCGATGTGTTTTGACCATGGAGGTTGGGTAGGGATAAGATATGCACGCGGTGGTTATCAAAGCGAATTCGTAGAAGGTTGACGGTCTGCCCAATGTACTGCATACTGCACACACTGCATTCTAGGAGGTATATTACGTTGCAGGAATCACAATCAAAGCTGCAATTATTTTCCATTTGAAGCCTGAAGCTATGCTTACTGCACAGCTTGATGTTTGTATGTGTTTGCAGACCTGGCATCTATTTTTCTACGAGGCCGGCAACTCAAAACCGGCTGGTTATTTGTTTTTGAGTGTATTAGAATGTTGTGAATGTTTTTCGGTCGTCTGTAGACTGCGTGAGGGGGAGCACTGAAAATTTTGGCAAGGCGCTCGCGTTGTTCGAGAATGTTAAAGTGCTTTCTGAGGATTTTGTTTACGTCAGGCGGGTTACTGGTCAAGGTAAGTACGAGATTTGCCCGGTGATCGGTTTGCTCGCTGTATCGACGTCTCCCCAGTATTTGGTCTCGGTTGAGTTTAGATGCCCTTTCAATGGCATCGTCGACAATGGCGGGGGGGGGGGGGGGTGTCGCTGCTTAATGAGGACTTCTCGCATGCGTTTGGAATTTTTTACGAAGTCATCATTTTGGGAACATATTCTTCTAAATCAATGTGCCTGAGAGTATGGGATGGCAGCGCAGCGCATGCGCCGTAACCATGGCAACCTGCTGCGCTGATCCGCAGGTGTTCGCCACGCGCCATCGCTTCGCCGGTCTCCGTGCATTTGATTGAACAATTTTAATTTCCACCAGAAAAGACGTTTTTCCCCGCCCCCGGCAGGCAGGCCTGGGAGACGGGGAAGCACCGCACGGGACGTCATCGCTTAGCTATGCGCCTCACTAAGCATGTGCTATGCTCTTGGCGGCTGTGCCGTGGCGGAGGATATAAGCCGCTAAGAGCGTAGCGCATGTGCCCTCCCTTTCCTCAAAATCATCGGCATCTCGAACGTTGGCAACGCCAATGAACACAATGCACGTTGACAGCTTTCGCTTTGTATATCGTCATGGTTTCGTGGGGCCTAACGTGCCAAAGCGACTCAGGCTATGAGGGACACTGTAGCGAAGGGCTCCGGAAACTTCAACAAACTCCTGCTGACCCGAAAGGCGCGGCTTCGATCCCGTCCGCGGCACTTGTATTTCGATGGAGGCGATATGCTAGAGGCCTGTGTACTGTGCAATGTCAGTGCACCTTAAAAAAACCCAGGTAATCGAAATTACCCGGAGCCCTTCATTACGGCGTCCCTCATAGCTTGAGTCGCTTTGGGACGTTAAACGCTATGAAGCTAAACCAATTGCGTTTGCTCTGCGATTAGACGAATCCTGAACACTGTGCAATGGATTTTGTTGCATTTCAGCTTATGTGCAGGGCAGTAATTAGAACAAAAACGCACAAAATTCCTTTTTTTAAACTGCGCAGATGTTAACGTTGACAGTGTGGTTCAAACATTTCCTCAAAAACGAAATTCATCAACACTCTGAAACAAACGTCATGATTCTGAAATATGGCTTAGCACTGCGAATAATCCAACGAAAATATGGTCTGCTACAGCGCCACCAGTGAAATAAATCTCAGTTACTTGCTTGTAGTAGTCGTGAAGAAGAATATACTATGAAATCCCAATACGTAGCATTTTTTTTATGGCGAACAAGAGGTGAACAGGCCTGCCAAATCTTTGGCGTTGGTGAATTTGTGAAGTCCGCCTTTCAAGGCTGAATTGCCCCAAGTCCGCCTTCCAACAAAGCCTCATGATTGCAGGGCAGCTTTGCTCTTACGCAGTTCCCCTTGATACAGAGCCGAAGTTCGATTACTACAAGAGCGATATGCGTGCTCAACGCCGACTGAACGCCTAGAAAGAACACAATAACCAGTTTGTATTCGTGTTTATTCGACTGTCATGCAGCAGTTTCTCTGAACATGTTTCTCCTGCAGCTCACATGGTGGATTGAACCTTTGAAGACGACGATGAAACTCTTTGCGGAAAATGTGTCCTGGTTGGGAAAGAACGAAGTGAAGCTTGTCCAGGAAAAGGTACCTCTTCCACTGCGTTCTATTCAGAGAGCGATAACTGAAATGCTTAACGCAAATTTAATGCTGGAGAGATGACTGCGCATCATGCCAAACTATGAGCAGTGCAGCTAGTGCGCCCGAGAAGGCCAGGCCTTCCACTCTGCGGAATTCCTTGATGAGGTGTCGTCATCATCATCATAATCCTAAATGCGCCCACTTCAGGGCAAAGTCCTCTCGTATTTTCCTCCAACTTCTTAATCTCATCCGCCCACCGAACTTTCTGCCGTCCCCTGCTACGCTTGCCTTCTCTTGGAATCCGCTCCGTTACCGTTAAGATCCAGCGGTTTTCTTGCCTTCGCATTACATGCCCTGCCCAAGCCCATTTGTTCCTCTTGATTTCGACTAGGATGTCATTAACCCGCGTTTGGTCCCTCACCCACTCTGCCTGCTTCCGGTCTCTTAACGTTACACGTACCATTTATATTTCCATTGCTCGCTGCGTTGTCTTTAACGTAAGCTGAACCCCTTTTCACTGGTCTCAATGTTTCTGCCCCAAAGGTGAGTACCGGTAAGATACCGCTGTTGTATACCTTTATCGTGAGGGATACTGGTAAACTGCCATTCATGAACTGAGAGAACCCGCCGTGTGCGCTTCACCCCATTCTTATTCTTCTAGTTATCTCCCTCTTATGATCCGGATCAGCGGTCACCATCTTCACTAAGTAGACGGAATGGGGTCAGTGGACTCACTCGTTGTTTCAGTGTTTACTAGTTGCGCTTACTATACATGCCGGCTGCTGCACAGAGAAGACAGCTAATATATTCGGTGCGACTTAGGTCACCTATATATTCACATTCTGCTGGTTTCACCAGCGGATACTATTGCTCGGTTCTTGCTTACGCTCTTCTAGCAGCGTGAAGGTTTCCTCCCCAGATCAAAATCACAGTCCTTCTCAACTGCTGAAAGTACATTGCTCAACAAATAAAACTCGAACAATAGAATGAAACACGAACAACGACATCAGAAGATCTCCGGCTGGGGAAACTCAATCCCTTATTTTTTACTTAATTACAGTGCCCTTAAGGGCCCTCGTGCGACGGTTTTACATAGGGGGAGGTTGTTGCGACGCATATACTTCAAAAATACAGCAAGAAATAAAAGAACAGCGAATTAAGTAGACGCGTGGATTCTAATATTTCACTTCAATGAAATCGCAAGGGATACAAATAAAATTTGTACAGAGTGTATACTCACCTTTTCACGGCGCAGTTGATATAAAATAGTATAATTCCCATAATATTATAATATGCAATGCAAAAATGCTAGCGGACACCGTTTAATTACAACAAATTTTGAGAAGATTGCAAGGTAACTTCAGTAGTAATGTGTGATGGCAAGTTACTCCAGTCCGTTATTATGGAAGAAATGAAGTTAACGTCTTTACGAAGACGCCAAGACTGTCCTTCAGAATTGTTAGCCGTACTCGCTTGCATTTCTGTAATAGCGATAACAGGTTGACATTTCAGTTTGCTTCTTCGCGTTTCATTTGTTGAGTATGGCACATGTACTGTAGCATTGGAGTGTTTTTTAAGAGCGTCACCTCTTGTTCATCACGTTTCTCGATTTCTTGGGGTCTGCCACCACCTCCCTTCGGCGTGAAATAATATATATTAAGCCCGAGGAATTCAAGATGGCGGCCCGCATAGTAAATCGATATAGCAACCCAAATGGTGATTTATTCGTGACGTCATTAATATACCAAATTGGGGACTGATTGGTGACGTCAGTGATATATCCAAAATGGCCGCCAATTGATGACGTCAACGATGAATTCAAAATGGTGGCCGTCATAGTAAATCAATAGCAGCGCAATTGGTGATTGATTGGAGACGCCACTTATACATCCAAGACGTCGACAACCAAACAGCTTACGCTCGTTACTTCAACGTCTTCCAGATGGTGGCGGCATAATTTTTTTTAGCGTGATCTGATGCATGGTCTCGCAAATTCAGACTCACACCTTTATTTGGCACTGCCACAAAGGGATCAATACCATACAGCGTCGCTCACCATACAGTGTCGCTCACATACAGCTTAATTAAGTCATTGAAAAGCCTTGGCCAACCATTGGAACCTTGATTTTTGCGCTACATTAACGCCTAGTCACTGCCATTTGTACAAAAAAAAAACTTGCACCACTATAAGACAGCACAAAGGCGATATCTCTGCCTGTTATTTGTTATTAGTTTTTTTGGTACCTTTGTTCCAAAAACTCATTACGAAGTTGCATCGGAGCATTTTTCTGAGGTTATGGCTTCAGTTGAGGATTGTCGAGCGTTTGTTAAATACGCGGTCAATGTTTCCGAACCGTAACCCCTGAACGACAGATTCGTTACGTGGAGGGAAAAAAGTAAAAATCACACGCTCTATTTTCACACCTTCTGCTCCTATAAAACTCCTATAAAACTGTTCTCCTATAGAACTCGTCATATCCATTTTTACACGGTGAACGATTCCAAGGTTTGAATGCCACTGGTTTTGCCTGCGCTGAGAACTCTGAGCCAGATAGAGTCTGGTTTCTCTGATGGACAGGTCTCTTAGAACGGTGTTTATCCATCTCGTCAGCCTTTGGTACGGCTGAACTCAGCAACTGCCGAAGCAACAACAGTGCGAGTTCCACCAGCAGTCGTGTTCCTCTACGGGCGAATTTTGCAACACGCTTCCAGATCGCTATTTGATGATCATTTGGTGTCCGAAATCATGCGCAAACCATCCGTTTGTAGCTCTTGGAACTCCATCTGGTCGAGTGGGATGCTGCTCAAGCTTTTTGAAAACGTTTGGAAATCCGACAATGAAATGAAACCAAATACACTGCAGTGCTTCTCATTGCCAAGGTATCACGTCGTGACGCTTAACTTCATAATTCAGGATACATCCAAGCATATTGCGCTGGTCACATAAATTATGTCTGCTCTCCTCTGTTGGAAGAACCTCACCTCAAAGATTAGCCTTTGCACCTGATCATTGTTCCCACGTTATTTCTACGTTTCTGTGCAATATAAATGCACGTTGTCATTTCTATTCTTTTTTTTGTCATGTTACCAATTATGCTGATGCTGTGATTGTTATCAGCGCTTAACGAGAAAAAAAAGCATCTGAACACGGCTTCCTCCTGCCGAACATTAGAGGAAACGAATCACAGACACGTTCTTGCAGAAATCATCCTCAATTATCAGTTGCGATTATTTTCTCCGATCCATTTTCACCTCGCCTTAATTAACAGCGCTCATTCTCATTCAAACACAGCTGCACTCATTTAAAATAAACGTGTCGACCGTTTTTCGGCTATTGTGTCCCATTGGCTAGCTTATGTTTACGCAGCTTTCACCTAGAGCGTTGTTTTCATGCTCCCACAAAAAAAATACAAAGTTAATCCTAGCGCCCTAATTCTGCTTATTTGATTTCAGATCACAAATATGGAAGTGTCGCTAATATTTCCCAACTCGTTTATGGAGGGGAAACGCACTACAAAGGAACTGAAGTGCGACGTGAGTAACTGCTGAGGCACCAGCCTTCCTTTCCGTTGGGGTTCCATCCAAGTACCCGTGTCAACATTCTGGCAAAAATTTTGATTATTGAAGAAGTGTGACATTCTGGTGTAGCAATATTTAAGGTTATTATCCATTCTTCCGATATGCGGCGAATCCTTTCTTTTACAGGGTTTCCATCTCTCCCATCGAGCAGTTAAGACTGCCATAAAAAACCAATGGGAATGCTTTTGACGATAGCAAAAACGTTAATAGCAAAAAAAATGCAAGCGAGCTGACGGGAGATCTGCGGTTATATTGATTGTTATTGTGAAGCCTTACTTTACATGCAAAAAATGCGCTCATAAACTCTTTCCCTTTCAAAAATGCTTTGTCCAGAATTCTTGGATATGCTATACATAATGTGTGCTCTGAAAGGAGACCAAAAGAGCCCCTTGCATGTCTTGCACGTTGGAACTTGCAGACCAGAACCATGCTTACTGACAAAGGAGGCGTTCGCGCTCAGAAGAGGCGGCCGGGGGTGCCGTCTGTGCCGCCGTCTGCAGCTGTGCATGGTTCGCTTATCATGCAGTTTGGGGAGAAAGAGGAAAACATTTATCGGGAGCTTAAAAGTTGGTTCGCCTCATTCCGTGAGCCCAATGGCCTGGAAGCGCTACTAGTCCCCTCTCCGCCAGGTTCTTCTGGACATAACGGTTCTTGTTGCGCAGGGTGGCCTCCCAACGCTCGCAGGTTGCGTCAAGCGTCTCTTGTGAGTTGAAGTTTCTTTGGCATAGCCAAGTCATGTGAAAGATTGTGCCTGTTCTGCGCATAAGGGGCAGTCCGAATCATATATGTCGGTATGTTACTTGTTCATAATGACGGTATTGGGCAGAGCGTTAGCTTTTATTCTCCTAATTCTGAGCTATTCTTCCTCACTGAGATTCTTGCTAAGTATGGGATAAACTCTTCTGCTTACCTATAATATTCTGTGACGTCCACTTAGCTTAGTGGCGCGGTTCCAGGGTTGTCCAGAGGGTATGACGACTGCGAACTCAAGAGTTGGAAAAATGTGGCTCGAGCCTCAGAAGTAGCTGCCTAGTTCCCGGGCATGCTCGTGTGCCCAGTGGTCCAGATAGGTAATTCATGTTTCGGTTCTGCTTATTTTAATAGCTTCCAGCAGGGCACGCTAATTCCCCCTCTGATGAAATTCTGCATTGCAGTTTGAGTGTCGGGCGTCACTACTGTATTCCAATTCCAACAGGTGGCTAGAGCTGTGGCTGCCTCTAACGCCTCCGTTGCATTCTCCACCATGATCATTTCGCCCGTAATGAGAGAGCCTTCGGGCGTTGTCATTGATATTGCGGGTATCCCGTTCGCGGTGCCTCCTCCGTCTACGCATAATGTACCTTGCCCATTATCCCAGCGCTTGGATAGGTATTTCGATTTTGCTTCTCTCGTGCCCTCGTTGAAATATTTATACATGCGTTTCGGGACTGGTTGCGTCCTAATTTGTACCCTGGTGCTTTGAGGAAGTTCAGTTCGCTACCTGAGAGGGCATAGCGAACTTGAGCCTTTTAAGTGTTTGTGTTCCCGGCCCTGCCGTTTGAGGACTTCCTTCCGTGTTTAGCTTTCTAGGCTGTCGAGAATAAACGACTGCATTTAAGAGCAAAGCCCGTTATGCTTAGTGGTACGGGCAGGGACACTTTATTCTTCATTATTTGTGGAGTCCCGCAATATTTTTTGTATTTACAAGCAAACGTAGCGCACGGGGCAGCATGTTGGAATGCGAGAGACGCTTGTACAATGGGGATAAACAGCCAGATTACTGAGCGCTTAGACGTCGTGGGATAGCATCGACAAGCACATATTGGGATTTTTTTTAAAACACCCGCTTTAATGTAGCGTTCTATAACTGCTCGTTCTGTTTCAAGATGCATTAGGTTTTCGATAACGAAGGGAAGACTTTACAATTGCACTGCGAATTTAGAACGCTGCTGTGAAAACTTTTTTCGCATGCACTCCTACGGGCCGTTCTCCCAGCTATTTCTCCCACCCGGCGACTGCAGGGCCAGCACATCTTGCTTTCTTCACAGATCGGTGTTCTTATATGCGCTATAATTTGCGGTAGAGGAGTGCGGCTTCATACCTGGAATATATTTAGCAAATTATTTCGATGTTTCAGAACGAATGGTTGTCAAAGTCATGAAATTCAACAAACGAATCACTTGTCATGCAAAAGATGCTCGTCTTGCATGAATAAAATAGTGTGTTGTTCTTTCCTAGCAGTGTGACTTAATTGATAAGAGGACAGTTTCTTCCTGTAGTAGCAGAGTGACATGTATTTCAACCTATCAGTGAAAAAAAAACACCTGGTAGAATGGCTTTCCTCTTTACCTTTGCAGTATAAGCCTAATCTATTTATGGAAGACCCCATAACTCATTTCGTGAAGGCGATGTTCAGCAGCGCCCATGCTTCGAAGAGTGAGCTGAAGACCGGCAAAGCACCTCTTATGTAAGTACTTTCCCCAGGTAGTCACAGTATATCGCTTCATAATACCTAGAAAACGTTCGTCATATTGCCGTCGCTAACCAGCTTGAACAAGAATAAATGGCCAAACGGAAAAAAGCCCACCTGGCTCATTCCCTTTAACCCTGTAATGCACAACGAATCACGCACGATACAGGTGTAACAAATTCCGGAAGACACCTGAGCCGCCGCGGTGGCTCATATGGCGCTCGGCTGCTGACATGAAAGACGCGGGGTCGATCCCGGCCGTGGCGGTTGGATTTCGATGGCGGCGAAATTCTTGATGCCCGTTTACTGTGCGATGTGTCAGTGCACATTAAATAAGCGCAGGCTAGTCCCTCATAGCATGAGTCGCTTTGGGACGTTAAACCCTCATAAAGAAAACCAAACCAGAGGCCATCATTAAACTGTAAACTAGGAAGCGCAAAATACCGGACGAGGGACAGAATAAGGGACACAAAAACAGGTTCACGAGCGCTTAAAGCCTTAAAGATGGCTCAGGAGAGTCATCTTTAAGGCTCGCTGAAGCACGACAGGTCCTAACAGTATTCTAGAAAAGGGATTTCGGTACTTATCAATACAAAGAAAATTTCGGCCAGCTCAATGAAGTGCAGAAGTGCAGAGATTCTGCTGAAAGTTATAGCTACATGAGAAACTAACCCTCAGGGTTAGTCGAAAGGAATAAAATTCCATCGAGCCTAAAGCATTATGAATAAGTGAAGGTCTGATTTTGCATTTTAGCATTTATTTATTGCATGCGTGTAAATGCATGCGTGTAGTTCGATGTCCATCAGGCGTCTTAAAATGTGTGTGATTCGCTCCTCTACCGTAAGGTAAAAATATTTTCTCACCAAATTTTAAAGTTCTAATTGCATTTCGGCGACGTAGGCGCCGTTCATTACCTTTCTCAAACAATTTCACTATGTGTTGAATTGCCTTTTCATGCCCAATATTTAAAGGGTTAACGTCACTGGAGCAGAAGCATTTCGCAGAACAGCAAATTACGAGAAGCTGTTTCTACTGCGGCGTTTTCTTTTTAAAGGCAGTTAGTTTCAGGGTTTAATAAGCGAAGAAAGAAGGAAAAATGACGCGTATAAGGTAAAAGCGGCACCGTGATCAAGAAAATAATGGAAAAGAATAACAAACATCAACGCAGTACATATGTTTATTCAGAACTAATGGTAAATAAAGCTGCAACTGAGTTGTTCACGCCCAAAGAATGCACTAAATTTATATTGACATGTCAATTCAGTACACGTGTAAATGCCCAAGTAATGGAATACGACTTCTACTGTGTATTTCAGGCTAGTATTTTGTGCAAAGACGAAAACAAAGTGGAATACACTGAAAAACGAAACATACGAAGCATCGCAGTTACGCACAGATAAGAGCTTCTAATCTAACGATGAAACGATGTGACATGACTCAAAGCAGAATTCAACGTTTCGTTATATGAGAGCTGTTTCAAAGGCTGGCAAACTGTTCTATTGACGAATGGTTTTGGGAAAAATAATTGCTGTATGCAACCGTCCCGCATTTGCATCCGCGTGGTTTTAGTCATGATCAAGGGGTGCGGATGCGTAGTATGGTTTGAAGATGCATGTTTCGCGTGGAATGCAAATATGGAAGTAGTACATGTTATAGAAGATTTGGGCTTTACCTTGGTTTTGCAATGGTCTAATGATTCCCAAGCTAGAACCTTTTTAGCTACTGTCGCAGTGATGTTGCGATGATTGACTCAACAAGTACATATCGAGCCGCCAAGGACTGCACTTTCTCAAGTTATTCTTTATTATCTGTGGTAGGTGGGTCCCATACTGTGCTAGCATTACCCAGAACTGACCGTAGTTACTTATGTTCTGTAAAGAAGTTCTCGGGTGCCTTCCTGAAAGGGACGCGTATTTCGACGGAGAAATCTTAAGGTTTTGGAGGCCTTACCAACTCTATAACGTACAGGGCCATCCAATATATGTGCGAACACGGTGAAGCCTGGCCCCGCTCCGCGTAGCGTCAGCGCATCCGGCGCGGCCGCGCATCCAAGCTATGCGGCGCATGCGCACAGGAGACTGGAGGCGGTGCTTCGCGTCGCCTGCTGCAGTACGGAAGTGCACCTAAATGAAATCGTCTTATTTGGATTCGTATTGCGCAGAAATCGACATCTCACCTCGGAAAGTCTTTTAATGCGAGAGCATTACTAACCCCAATAGGCGAAATTCCATCGGCAACCGGTCGTAGTTGCTGAGGCCGAGTTGTTTCGAAATTTTACCCGCTTCGATTTGGATCGAAATCGATGTCTAGGCTAATTTGTATATGTTCAATGCGATGGTAGTCTCCAAAATTAACCCGTGCCACTCCTAAAATTGGCTCACCCTGGAAATTTGACCTCCTTCGATTTGGACCAAAATCGATGTCCAGACTCCGCGGCGGCTGCGTTCTTATGGAGGAAAAACGCTAAGGCGCCTGTGTGCTGTGCGATGTCAGTGCACGTTAAAGATCCCAAGCTGGTCGAAATTGTTCCGGAGACCTCCACTACGGCACCCCTTTCTTCCTTTTTTCTTTCACTACCTCCTTTATCCCTTCCCTTACGGCGCGGTTCAGGTATCAACAATATACGAGACAGATACTGCGCCATTTCCTCTCCTCAAAAAACCAATTATTATTATTAGACTAAATTAACAATGGGTATCAGGATTAAAATGTCCAAATTTGACACGGGTCACTACCAAAATTTGGCCTCCACATCCCCCAGAATTTCACCTTTTTCGATTTTGACCAAGCCATGTCCAGCCTAATTCGACCTTAGTCGTACTGTTGGCTTGACCTTGGTTCGACCTAGGCGAAGCCTTGACATTTAAACGGAATTCAAAGTATTTTGTTTAACAATATTCTCGTGAGGGACTAGCAAGAATAGCTATCGTTCGACCATTCGGTGTGACATAGTTAAGCCGCCACTAGTTTTTTTTCGCTCGCGATTTTTCGCTCCGGCTAACACAGGCGACGCCGCTAAATGAACTTGTTATTTAGACACAGCGCACTGTAATACTGGCTTAAAATTTTTCTCTCTTTTGAAGAACTGGATCTTTTTTTTATTCTTTTGCTCTACCCTCTGCTTTAAATTTTGCCAACTGAATATAGTGCAGCATTGTAACTTAGCTGAAACGTCAGAACAAATTTCACTGCGCTTTATTCCTTCTTGATTGTTTTTGCAACTTTATGCTTTCTTCAATGGTTGCTGATTCCCATATTTTAATTACATTTTCCCTCATTATGCACAGCCGACCTTATTTGTCTGTCACTGCGATTCCTCTCGAACGCATCTTTTAAGACCGCTAAATTATTTCCTTGCCGTTAAAGTAAACAATTTTGATCCCAACATTATCAAAAGAGTCCTTTAAAAAAATAAGCGCAATACACAATCATTTTCAAGTATGCCAACTAGTAAATATGACCAGCTCGACATTAATGGTTATTACCAGCTGCTTTGCCCCCCCCCCCCCTATTTCGTAGAATATTCGAAAAGGCGCATCTCCAAATCATCGTCATCATCAGCCTGTCTACGTCCACTGCAGGGCAAAGGCCTGTGCCATGTCTCTCCAATTAATCCTGTCCTTTGCCAGCTGCGCCCACCGTATGCCCGCAAACTTCTGAATCTCGGCCGCCCACCTAATTAACTTTCTGCCGCCGCCGCTGCTGCGCTGGCTCCAAAAAAGGCTTCACTTTCAAACAACTAAAGTTGGGAAAATGCGCGGCTTCTTTAGCTGTCGTCTGTCCTTCGTTTGTAAGAAGCGTGCATTTTACCTTGCCTCTCGAATTTTCTTTTTCAAGAAGTTGTCAATTTTTACTGCCTACTTCAAAGCATTCCTTGAACTAACAGCGCTGCTTCTGCTTATTGTTTTTTTTTATTTTGCAGGCTTCCAGTTGTATCCAATTTCGAATTTGCAGCCAGCTACAACCCGGAAAAAAACTCCTTATGTGCGTGTCCAAGCTCTCGTATTTTTGTGCTTCATGAGACAGAAAGTCCCTATTGGTGTGTTTCTTTGTTCCAGACGTTCCTATGGGCCTGTTCGGACAGATATTACAGGCGAAGAGAGAGGAGACGAAGTGAGTAGTTAACATTCCCAAGAGTATTGGCGCAACACTACATTGAATTTTGCCATGAAATTTAATATTAATGACTTGGAAAGTGAGAGACTCTGCTTAATCGGGGCGACAGAAAACTTCTGTAAGGGAAGGTCATTTCTGTTTACTTCAGCAATTCACTGCACGCATGATTTTTTTTTGAAAACCAGAGTTGTCTGTAATTAAGTACGTCAAAACCAGAAGCCGTGTTCCTTTGTTGTTTTTTTCGTTAGTTGTTTTTGAGGGAAGGAAATGGCAAATGATCTGTCTCACATCTCGGTGAACACCTGAACCGCGCCGTAAGGGAAGGGACAAAGGAGGGAGTGAAAGAAGAAAGGAAGAGGTGCCGTAGTGGAGGGTTCCTCGCGTTCGTGAGTTCCTTGCAGGCAGTGCCATGGCAGACGCTCTTAAGTGAAAAATCTTAGTCTGTCAATCATGTGCTTCAAATAGTTGTGATAGAAATGGGAAATTATTTTACTTTTTCTTCTGGCTTTCGCTTTTGTCTCGTCTTCGACGCTGATGTTTTATGGATATGGGTTCCTACTCAAATTTCCACTCTAAGCACGTGCAAGAGTTCCTCACTGTTGCTTAGATTGGCAACTCAGCAGAGAATATAAATATAAAAGCTAGCGGTCAACAGGATCTTTGTAGGCATCAGACACTTTCAAACTTTTGATAGCAGCTTTTGGTCCGTCCTTGAACGTCAACAAGTGCACGTGATGTGCGAAAATAATTTCAATTCAATTTCTTAATAGTTATCTCTAATAGCCGATTAAGCCTTTTTTTGTGCAAAAGAAATTCTATAATGAAACTTTCCGCAGAGACACTTAAGACTTCTTACGTGTAGGAATGCGAAAGCATTACTGTACGTAGGTGCATTGACACCCACCCACCCACACACGCGCGCGCGTATTCGACCACCCGGAAGGCTGTACGACGAACGCTTACCCATCACAATTTTGATACTAAAATTGGCTTTTGAAAAAGGAGATGGCGCTGTAAATTCTTACATCTCGTCGGATACCTCACCCGCGCTTCAAGGGGAGAGGCATACAGTCCGGGAAGGCATAGAACTGAAAGTCATGCCCTGTTAGTTCGAATCCATGTCGCAAGCTAGCCTCCAACTTGACTAGCACATGTGAGCTATGTGCAACGATAAATGGTATGCCACTACCCGGTACGAGTTACGACAAGCGGTTGTTCGTAATTTTGGCACGAATATAGTATGGACAACTGGCTCCCCAATTAGGCCAGCCAGTGCGGGGTAAATGGCGGTGCTCGGCTTGGTGTGTCATACGAGCGCTTGATGGCGTCGCCCTATATTTTATTTTATTTTTGTCAACGCTAGGATTTTCTGTTCCGGTTGTAACTACACCCAATAACACACGTTGCTGGTTTTTTACGTAATGAGACTGGTAATGCTTTTGTATTAAATCTCTCGAATGTGATTACGACTGCAGTCTGCCAAGAAGGTGAGGACGCTTCACAGCAGTGGTTGTTCCTTCCTTTTCAGGATATTTTACATCTTCAAGATATTGCCGGATGTCATACGGGAAATGGTTCGGGTGTTCTTGAAGAGCAGTAAGTAGCCTTGCATTTCTGGTTCTTCTTCAAATTAAAAAAAAAACGATGCCGTTGCAAAGAGTCGCAAGTAGAAATTTAGTGTTTTGTCGACCCCATCCAGCCCTACTCTAAGCGCGATACGCAGCCATGTGAGGACGCCCGCCAATATTAGGTTTATTGTTTAGCATTTGGCCCGAATGCGGCTTCAGCTTGCTCCCTTTTTGCCCGCTTAGCTACGTTATGAAATCAGTGCATATAATTTATCGTCATATCGACTTCTAGAGACATAATAACACAATTTAAAACAAAACTTGATATTCACACAAAGTCTTTCTCCGCATAATCGCCGCAATTTGTTATGCATTTATCCAGTGAAAAACCAGAGCATGTATCGCGTGAAAGTAAAAATTTGACCCAGCATAGGCAAGGCATTTTCCTGCAGCTGCGATCACAGGGGTAGAAGAGTCCAGTTAGAAATACTGGATCTCAAAATATCGGAATACTTGAGTTCATGATGAGCTTGCTATACTTCAGCGCACCCTGTCGACTGAACGATAATGGACCGCAAAATATGAATAAATCATCTGCATGCAAGCAGCGCCACACACAGCAGAGGTGGCCGAATTATCTGAGGCACTGGACAACGAAGCTGCTCTGTTTTCGCGGGCAGTAGTTGAAATTCTGCTCGGGAATAAATTGTTTTTTTTTTGTTTTTTTTTCTGAACACTGTTGCCACGACAACAACAGAACGCTCCAGTCGGCTTTCCTGCGGCCAATATGGGAAGAATTGACAATCGCGTCTGAATTAGCTTGACAGTGGTGTGTATGCAAGTTTCCTGCCTTGCCACAGCGTTCTACACTGGAAAATTTTGTCCTCGTACTCCATCTTTTACTGGGCAAAAAGAGGTCGAAGTCTAAAGGCGCTTAATGCGGGAAGTACGGTTGGCGTGGTAGAACAGTCCAGCTCTAAAACATGCAATATTCTCTATTATCGCGAAACTGGTGTGGCGCATGGTGCTATCCTGTTGCAAGCCACTTTATATCTTCTTACCTTGGAAACACACAACCCCACAACGATTACACAGAACACCAGTGACTACCTCACTAAACAATTCCTCAGTGGCCTACAGGGTCGTTATGTGAATCCACCACTATTACGTAATGTCTCTGAAGAAAGGAAAAACAACTGGAAAACGAAAGTGCGCCGGGCGTGCTACCACTCGCCCACCGAGGAACGATCGTTCGGCGTCTTTGAAGGTAGACCTTCTGTGCCTCCCTTTCCGTCCTTCGTGTTCCGTCCTTGTGTAGCTGCGCACTACAGAAAAAAATGATGCAATACCGACTCTCCCGAATGCTTGTCCCATTCAAGTGCCTTCCTTTAGCGGCCTTCAGGTAAGGTTTGCATATCAACAGGAAAAATAATGTGGTCCTCAGGCATACCTATCTTTCTGCATCTATTTGCTGGAACTGAATTACATGCCATGATCTTCACAGAACATTACGGAAAGGTGTTTCTACTGTCGACAGGCTTTAGGAAAACTGGGAACACCGGCTTAGGTGTGTTGTAACCAATTTTTGTTTTGAAAACTATGATTGCACCTTATGAAAATGTAAGGCCACGAGAAAAAACGGGGCAGACAAGGAAACACAAAACCATCAGCATTAGCACTGCACATCCGCCACTACTTCTGCCTTTCCTGTGTTTCTTCATCGTCCTCTTATTACCATCATCATCATCACCCTGACTGCGCCCTTTGCAGGACAAAAACCTCTCTCCCAAATCACTTCAATTAACCCTGTCCTATGCAAAGTGCGGCCACCTTATCTCCGCAAACTTCTTAACCTCATCCGCCCGCCAAACTTACTGTCGCCCCCTGTTGTTTGCCTTCTCTTGGTATCCAGTCCGCTGCCCTTGACGACCACCGGCCGTCTGGCCTTCTCATTACATGTCCCGTCCAAGGCCATTTCTTCTTCATTACGACTGGGACGTCATTAATTGTGTTTATTCCCTGACCCACTCTGCTTTGTTTTTGTCTCTTAACGTTACGCCTGATATTTTCATATCCATTTCATTTTCTATGCCGCACTTCAGGCCATTTATACCATACCATTGAGGAACGTTTTTTTATGCGTAGACAACTGCGTCGCACCGTGATTCGGGCCCCGATCTTCTTGCACAGCAGACGAATGCTCTACCTCTACGCCATCGCAGCATCCTCGTATTTCTGCGTGGTCTTAAATTTTGTTGAGCAACCATCTTAATCACGTCAAGATTTCGATTATATAGCAAATGTATGCTTAAAGTGGCCGAATGAAATGTACGGTTTCTTCCCTCGGTTTAAAACTCTTTCTCAAGAGGAACAGCCTGTGTCACTGATACGCTCACTTGACACCCTCACTTTCAGGCTTTTTGTCCGGCAATAAGACATCGTGGACGAATGACACAGCCGCAAAATACTCAGATGTGGAGAAGTGCATGTTTCACTTTTATGCAAAAATCCTTAGTGACGTCAATTTTGAGGTAAGCCTCGTTCTTTGTTTTTTTTCCATGTTATTCTGTCTGACACGCTTTATCATTATGCCGATTTAGAACGTAGGATAAATTACGCAGGTTACAGCGTTTATCATTATCCAACCTGTAACGTAGCATAGCCGTGCAGTCGCGACATCGCACAATGTGAAGAAGATGGCTGAATAGGGGATGTGAGCCCCTTCTATTTCCCCGAAAAATATTGCTATCTCGTGGGACAATTTATAAATAAGGCGCAAGCTGGAAGCAACACCACACCTGATATACATTGCACCTCGCCATCTTTGCACTATTCGGGGACGATGTCCAAGCATATGAACATGCACATAAATCGCCATCTTCATGCGCGTAAACGTGCACATGAATGCGCAGGTAAGCCATATTGCCTTTCACATCTGTGACCGCAAGTGCCATGCAAATTACTATCGCTCTTCAAAAAAAAAAGAAAGAGCAATTTAAAAAATAATGAACACCGAGGTAGCCTGAGATAATCGGTCGGTGTACATCAGCATGGGATCATTTAATTTGTGCCGAATTCACCGTCCGAAAGCCTGGTCATGAGGGACACCGTAATGGAAGGCCCAGAATTATTTTCGACCGCCTGAAGTTCTTTGCTGTCACAGATTTCGCACAGCACACGGCCGTTGTTGCATTTTTAGCCGACATCGACACGCTGCGGTCGGGATTCGATCCCTTCACCTTTGGAATCAGCAGACGAACGCAAGAGCCACTGAGACCTCACGCCAATTATGATGCCATTAGTGGCCGTCTTGTAAAGTACGATGTCTCTTTTGCGCAACACCACATGCATAGCGAAGTGACAGGTCGATTTTCTGTCACTCTTTTATAACCGTGTGTAGGCTCAAAACTGCGCGCAGCTTTTGTCAATACCGTTGCTGACGGTAATATTTTTATTCGCTTCTTTTTCACTGCTTCCACCACAAAATTTGATGTTCTCAAAATACAGGCAAAAGTTTTTTTTTTATATATGAGTATTGTTCACCGCTAGTCTGGACATATGGAACGACGATACAGTGTTTCAAGCGGTGTCGACACCGCTTGAAAATAAACCCGCGAAAATAAACCAGCTCGCTAAGTTTGTAACAAGGAAAGTGTCCAATTCGATATTTTTTTTCACAATGAATTCGTCACGGAATCATGGATAAGAAAAAACTTGGAGCGAATTTTCAACCACATTCTTTAAAGGGTATGCGATAGCATTTGAAAGTTAGCACACCCCAAAAAATCCAATGAACCATCAATATTTTAGAGGTAATCCCACACCAGAAAATGTATTAAGGTGAATTAGTTGGGATTAATTGATATATTAAGATTAAGCAGTGAGATTAGTGGGTGGAGTATAGTAAATGTGTCAAATTTCCGGTTGGAATAATATGTGTTAGTGAAATTTGTGAGTAGTTTAACGTTGGTTAATGTAGATTAATGGGTGCAGTACAATCTATTAGACCGATTTAGGGCAATCTCATGTGATAATTCAATGAAAAATACTCGAACTTTCTAGTTCTCAGATTTTCAAGTTTCGCTCTGGTGATGACGCCATAACCTTCTTGACCAATCAGGGAATTTTGTTATGGAGAAGCCGACAATTCTTCAGCCTAAAAGGTAACACATCAGAAGAGAAGTCTCACAGGAGCGGGCTCCATAACGGATATAATAAAGTTCCACAGCAAGTACCATATCAGTCTCCTTGTTATGAAGCTATACAGGCTATGTAGCAGAGAGGCAGTACATTTGTGATGACCTCTTGCGAACCCCTTGGGTAACTAACTATCTGCTAGACACTGTGCGGACAGAAAATCTAGAAATAGAATTTTCTCAAAAGCCAATCCACATCTTTTCTGCGAAAATCCGAAACTCAGTCCAGTTTAAAGATAAAATGCCACCGGAAGTTCCCTAGGAAGAGGGAACAGCAGGTAACTCATAGAGGCTCATAGAACATACCCAAAGAGCCCCCATCAAAGAAAAATGGTGTTCTTTGCAAACATCTTATCATCACTGTGAATCATCAGCAGCCTGGCAATGAATGAAAACAATTTTTTCGGCAGTGACTCTCTGTATGGTTGCATTCGGGTGCATTATTTGCTACGTAGACACCTAGCATCTTCATTTAGATCGTTCTTCTCCTTCCCCAGACATTTTGATAACCGCTCTATTGGGTCTCTGTTATTATAGTTCAAGAACAGTGGACTGCATGCATCACCACGCTGGCATGGGCTTTAGAACACATGTCGCAATGAGACAGTAATGAGTGGTCTCTCTTTTAGCATTATTCCAAGCTGAATAAAGGTGGCCTTAGTGCATTGCATGATTGTGAATCCCGCTTGAACGCCGGTAACCTCATCCGGCACATCGACTTCGAAAGTTTGCTAGAGGTTTTTTTGAAAATAGTAACATTGTTTTCTCATTGAAAGACAAAGGCATCTGCGTGTGTCTTTCAACCGCAAATGTGCGGCGTAAGTCAACTGAATGTTAAAACCGTGCAATCTCAAGGTTTAACACGAGCATTGAGGATTCTTTTCAACCCCTCTCGAGAAAGGCCAATACTGGCCCTAAAAGGCGATGATTCAATAGAACAAACTTGGCAAGAACTAAAGAAGAAGACAGTAATATTTGCGTTATGTACCTGGTAGCGTTACCTGTCTGCAATGTGTAAAACACCTGTATAAGTAATCATGTCGCACTTCTAAAAAAATTGTAGAGCACCGCAGTTTTCTGCATAGGAGAAATACGGAAGCATTTGCGCTCGAATATCAAGAACTCTTTTTGCAAGTCAAGTCATCGTTGTCACGTGACACTTATCAATTGACCCTTGGATGACCAGCAATTTTTTTGCAAGTAATCTTCAACTCACCTTACCGTCGTACACACCACAATGCGTTCACTTCGTGCCCCTCTAATACCAACGACCCTTCGTGGCGTATAGCAATAAAGACAAAAAAGACCCTTCGTGGCGTATGCGTTGCGTGGCCTGGCACACAGAGGGCCTGGGCTCGAACCGAAATGCCGCCGAATGTGATTTTTTTTTCGAATGGCCATTTTTGTGCGGACAGGCTTCGCTGACAGGTCTTCTACACGCCACTCAAGGGCAAGAAATTCTTGGACATTAACGAAAGCGACATTATCAATGCGTTCATTCGGCTACACATCGCATACGAGCGCTTCACATCTATCCCCTCTTAACAGCCTCTGAAGATGATGCAGGAAACAATATTTCTCCTCGACAGGTGGCGCAGCAGGCTATGGAGGGCATACTAGAACCCCTGCTCTCCGAAGTCGCGATGATTGCCCCGTTGCAACAGGTATGGCTCCCTGAGAATAAATCAAGGCATGCCTTACCCAGCAGGCTAAAGTGCTTTGTAACCTTTGTGTTGCATTGCGTAACCTCACTGAATAACCTCTGATAGTGTTATAGAGTGCCGTATACACTGACGAGCAACATAGCGTGTAAAAGTTGATGCGAATGGCACGCAAAGCAGGAATCAAGATCCTGCAGCTGAAAATGTCTGCGAATAGCATTTTTAAAGGTGTAGAAAAGAGACAATCTAATCTTTAGTGTAGGTGCCTCTTGATTACATAGTTGCGCTGGCGCGTAATTTTGTTTCGTTCCCACAGATGTACGAGGTGATAAAATCGAAGATCAGCAAGACGGACCCAGGTCTTTGGGAGAGAGGCTTCGGTCGATATCGGCAACTGCATCTCTTTTATTTCTTCCTCATCGAGGTGAGTCCAGCAGTGTCCTAGCTGATGCTTATCAAGCTGTCGTTTTAATAGTGTTGCTATTCTCCAGTAAAACACAAATGAAGCAGAGGATTTGGAAACCTAGCTTGTTACAACGGCTTTACTCTCGTTTCTTCGGATCAGTGCCGCAGTTGGCAATTTTACCACTATAGTTTTACATTCTACCGTCACCAAGACGTGTGTAGCTAGTGAACCAAGGTGTCAGTACTGGCTTGTCTGCTTGTAGCGCAGGCTAGAGGGCCTTAAGAAGAGACAGTACACACCGTGATGAAGTTTCAGCCGAGCATCACTATGTTTTCGTTTTTTGCTTCCGACTGGGCTTGTAGTCTCCAGCGTGCATAATCCATTAACGATGGTCTGCTAAGCCATAGCGGAAAACTTCTGTAGATCCAACGATAGAATGGCTTTGAGCACAGGCTCATATCTGCTAACCAAGAGTAGTGTGTTTACGAGCACTAGCATATAGAGGGGCGCTCGCCTACCTTAGGGATAGCGAATAAATATCACTGCTCCTTCACAGTTGCTGCCTGTCTTCCGTAATTTCTTCCTTCCTATCGCATTGTCAACGGTGCATATAGGTTGTATTCGTGTCGGACAATATGTAGTCCTCGGGCTGCTCGCAGTCCTTCCATGCAGCGCAAGTTCAAGTGGCAAATTAATGCCAGTGACGAAATACGGGGAAACGTGAAGAGAAACAATTCACCAGGACCTCTAGTTACATTGTGAGTCGGTAATGCGATACCATTGCAAGCTATTGATGCCTGTACCAGAAGTCATGTTGCTTCTGGTTTGGAGATTTCACCAAACCGTAAGTAACGTTCCTTCTGGTAAAGGCACCAACAGCTTATTATGCTATCGCACCACCAACAAATAATGTATTTACATGTCCCTGATAAATTTCCTCAAGAGTCCTAGTGAGAAATAGTGGCCTGGTTGCATCCCGAGAATTACCAGCAAATTATTTTGCACTCTTCGCGTTCACCTGTCGCCACACTCTCGCGAGGGTTCGTGAGTGCCCTTTCCGCCATCCCGAGTGCACACTGTATATTATTGTAAGTGTAGTATAGGTTGGATAAATATATTCATTGATCCAAATTTAGCAGAGTAAAAGCAGTTATGCCAGTTTAATCGTACAAGTACATGATCTCTGGTAAACTTCATACCATTCCATGCACAGTTTGACCGGCAACTTTTTGGCAGTGCATAAATTTTAAATGCGTCGAGCTGCCACTGAACTCCACTTTTTTCCATTTGTGTTAACTGCTGCGACATTATCGCTGTGAAGTACAAGGCTTATCTCCACTCCGCAGCATGCTCCTCGCGCTCCCAAGAAAGCGCTAGCTGTTCTCTTACGCAGTTCCGCTCAGAGGGTGGCTGCTTTGGACCCACCTCCGATGTTAAAATTGCAACCTCCAATGTCAAAGCTGTTATTTTAAGCTTCAATTGCGAACAAAAACCAGCATTTCATTGATCATTGGCGAAATTTCGCGTTTTTTTTTTGTTCATTTCCAGTAAGCGGGAAAAAAAGTATCATACCCTGCATTCCTATCACTAAAGCCAGCGACACCATCATCTCATGATACAGCTGCGGCGCTGCCTGTTTTGTTTTCAGTCTCAATGCGAGTCTTCTGCGGGACCACCGGAGGTGTCGAAGGAGATCTTGATTCAGCAAGGAGTGCCAGCACGATTGAGGTGGGTGTGAGTTCGTTGGCACCTTTTCTATCTAGGCACACACAAAGCGAAGTTAGGTGGGAATTAGAAGGCACCATGGACGGCGGAAAGTCAGGAGGGATCCTCAGGTCACTTTTTACAGAGAATAGCTCTACTGTCATGCTGAGCCTAAAAGTCATCTGGCTCTTAGTTTGACCTCTAGCGTCTGGCACGCCGCATGTGCAAAATCGCCCGTGGTAACTGCCTCAATTTTCGTCATCGACGCCATAGCTGCGCGCTTGGCATCACGTCCGCCGCTGCGCTGGCTGCTGCTCGGCCACTCCTTCTCGCCAGTTGTGGCATGTGATTTGTCACGTTATTCGCTCTTGCACTTGACAGTCACGTCCGCCGCTGCGCTGGCTGCTGCTCGGCCACTCCTTCTCGCCATTTGTGGCATGTGATTTGTCACGTTATTCGCTCTTGCACTTGACAGTCACGTCCGCCGCTGCGCTGGCTGCTGCTCGGTCACTCCTCGCCATTTGTGGCATGTGATTTGTCACGTTATTCGCTCTTGCACTTGACAGTCACGTCCGCCGCTGCGCTGGCTGCTGCTCGGTCACTCCTTCTCGCCATTTGTGGCATGTGATTTGTCACGTTATTCGCTCTTGCACTTGACAGTCACGTCCGCCGCTGCGCTGGCTGCTGCTCGGCCACTCCTTCTCGCCATTTGTGGCATGTGATTTGTCACGTTATTCGCTCTTGCACTTGACAGTCACGTCCGCCGCTGGGCTGGCTGCTGCTCGGTCACTCCTCGCCATTTGTGGCATGTGATTTGTCACGTTATTCGCTCTTGCACTTGACAGTCACGTCCGCCGCTGCGCTGGCTGCTGCTCGGTCACTCCTTCTCGCCATTTGTGGCATGTGATTTGTCACGTTATTCGCTCTTGCACTTGACAGTCACGTCCGCCGCTGCGCTGGCTGCTGCTCGGTCACTCCTCGCCATTTGTGGCATGTGATTTGTCACGTTATTCGCTCTTGCACTTGACAGTCACGTCCGCCGCTGCGCTGGCTGCTGCTCGGTCACTCCTTCTCGCCATTTGTGGCATGTGATTTGTCACGTTATTCGCTCTTGCACTTGACAGTCACGTCCGCCGCTGCGCTGGCTGCTGCTCGGCCACTCCTTCTCGCCATTTGTGGCATGTGATTTGTCACGTTATTCGCTCTTGCACTTGACAGTCACGTCCGCCGCTGCGCTGGCTGCTGCTCGGCCACTCCTTCTCGCCATTTGTGGCATGTGATTTGTCACGTTATTCGCTCTTGCACTTGACAGTCACGTCCGCCGCTGCGCTGGCTGCTGCTCGGCCACTCCTTCTCGCCATTTGTGGCATGTGATTTGTCACGTTATTCGCTCTTGCACTTGACAGTCACGTCCGCCGCTGCGCTGGCTGCTGCTCGGTCACTCCTCGCCATTTGTGGCATGTGATTTGTCACGTTATTCGCTCTTGCACTTGACAGTCACGTCCGCCGCTGCGCTGGCTGCTGCTCGGTCACTCCTTCTCGCCATTTGTGGCATGTGATTTGTCACGTTATTCGCTCTTGCACTTGACAGTCACGTCCGCCGCTGCGCTGGCTGCTGCTCGGCCACTCCTTCTCGCCATTTGTGGCATGTGATTTGTCACGTTATTCGCTCTTGCACTTGACAGTCACGTCCGCCGCTGCGCTGGCTGCTGCTCGGCCACTCCTTCTCGCCATTTGTGGCATGTGATTTGTCACGTTATTCGCTCTTGCACTTGACAGTCACGTCCGCCGCTGCGCTGGCTGCTGCTCGGCCACTCCTTCTCGCCATTTGTGGCATGTGATTTGTCACGTTATTCGCTCTTGCACTTGACAGTCACGTCCGCCGCTGCGCTGGCTGCTGCTCGGCCTCTCCTTCTCGCCAGTTGTGGCATGTGATGTCTCACGTGATTCGCTCTTGCACTTGACAGTCACATCCGCCGCTGCGCTGGCTGCTGCTCGGTCACTCCTTCTCGCCAGTTGTGGCATGTGATGTCTCACGTGATTCGCTCTTGCACTTGACAGTCACGTCCGCCGCTGCGCTGGCTGCTGCTCGGTCACTCCTTCTCGCCAGTTGTGGCAGTGATGTCTCACGTGATTCGCTCTTGCACTTGACAGTCACGTCCGCCGCTGCGCTGGCTGCTGCTCGGCCACTCCTTCTCGCCAGTTGTGGCATGTGATGTCTCACGTAATTCGCTCTTGCACTTGACAGTCACGTCCGCCGCTGCGCTGGCTGCTGCTCGGTCACTCCTTCTCGCCAGTTGTGGCATGTGATGTCTCACGTGATTCGCTCTTGCACTTGACAGTCACGTCCGCCGCTGCGCTGGCTGCTGCTCGGCCACTCCTTCTCGCCAGTTGTGGCATGTGATGTCTCACGTGATTCGCTCTTGCACTTGACAGTCAAGTCCGCCGCTGCGCTGGCTGCTGCTCGGCCACTCCTTCTCGCCAGTTGTGGCATGTGATGTCTCACGTGATTCGCTCTTGCACTTGACAGTCACGTCCGCCGCTGCGCTGGCTGCTGCTCGGCCACTCCTTCTCGCCAGTTGTGGCATATGATGTGTCACGTGATCCGCTCTTGCACTTGACAGTCACGTCCGCCGCTGCGCTGGCTGCTGCTCGGTCACTCCTTCTCGCCAGTTGTGGCATGTGATGTCTCACGTGATTCGCTCTTGCACTTGACAGTCACGTCCGCCGCTGCGCTGGCTGCTGCTCGGTCACTCCTTCTCGCCAGTTGTGGCATGTGATGTCTCACGTGATTCGCTCTTGCACTTGACAGTCACGTCCGCCGCTGCGCTGGCTGCTGCTCGGTCACTCCTTCTCGCCAGTTGTGGCATGTGATGTCTCACGTGATTCGCTCTTGCACTTGACAGTCACGTCCGCCGCTGCGCTGGCTGCTGCTCGGCGACTCCTTCTCGCCAGTTGTGGCATGTGATGTCTCACGTGATTCGCTCTTGCACTTGACAGTCACGTCCGCCGCTGCGCTGGCTGCTGCTCGGCCACTCCTCGCCAGTTGTGGCATATGATGTGTCACGTGATTCGCTCTTGCACTTGACACTCACGTCCGCCGCTGCGCTGGCTGCTGCTCGGTCACTCCTTCTCGCCAGTTGTGGCATGTGATGTCTCACGTGATTCGCTCTTGCACTTGACAGTCACGTCCGCCGCTGCGCTGGCTGCTGCTCGGTCACTCCTTCTCGCCAGTTGTGGCATGTGATGTCTCACGTGATTCGCTCTTGCACTTGACAGTCACGTCCGCCGCTGCGCTGGCTGCTGCTCGGTCACTCCTTCTCGCCAGTTGTGGCATGTGATGTCTCACGTTATTCGCTCTTGCACTTGACAATCACGTCCGCCGCTGCGCTGGCTGCTGCTCGGCCACTCTTTCGCGCCAGTTGTGGCATGTGATGTCTCACGTGATTCGCTCTTGCACTTGACAGTCACATCCGCCGCTGCGCTGGCTGCTGCTCGGTCACTCCTTCTCGCCAGTTGTGGCATGTGATGTCTCACGTGATTCGCTCTTGCACTTGACAGTCACGTCCGCCGCTGCGCTGGCTGCTGCTCGGCCACTCCTTCTCGCCAGTTGTGGCATGTGATGTCTCACGTGATTCGCTCTTGCACTTGACAGTCAAGTCCGCCGCTGCGCTGGCTGCTGCTCGGCCACTCCTTCTCGCCAGTTGTGGCATGTGATGTCTCACGTGATTCGCTCTTGCACTTGACAGTCACGTCCGCCGCTGCGCTGGCTGCTGCTCGGCCACTCCTTCTCGCCAGTTGTGGCATATGATGTGTCACGTGATCCGCTCTTGCACTTGACAGTCACGTCCGCCGCTGCGCTGGCTGCTGCTCGGTCACTCCTTCTCGCCAGTTGTGGCATGTGATGTCTCACGTGATTCGCTCTTGCACTTGACAGTCACGTCCGCCGCTGCGCTGGCTGCTGCTCGGTCACTCCTTCTCGCCAGTTGTGGCATGTGATGTCTCACGTGATTCGCTCTTGCACTTGACAGTCACGTCCGCCGCTGCGCTGGCTGCTGCTCGGTCACTCCTTCTCGCCAGTTGTGGCATGTGATGTCTCACGTGATTCGCTCTTGCACTTGACAGTCACGTCCGCCGCTGCGCTGGCTGCTGCTCGGCGACTCCTTCTCGCCAGTTGTGGCATGTGATGTCTCACGTGATTCGCTCTTGCACTTGACAGTCACGTCCGCCGCTGCGCTGGCTGCTGCTCGGCCACTCCTCGCCAGTTGTGGCATATGATGTGTCACGTGATTCGCTCTTGCACTTGACACTCACGTCCGCCGCTGCGCTGGCTGCTGCTCGGTCACTCCTTCTCGCCAGTTGTGGCATGTGATGTCTCACGTGATTCGCTCTTGCACTTGACAGTCACGTCCGCCGCTGCGCTGGCTGCTGCTCGGTCACTCCTTCTCGCCAGTTGTGGCATGTGATGTCTCACGTGATTCGCTCTTGCACTTGACAGTCACGTCCGCCGCTGCGCTGGCTGCTGCTCGGTCACTCCTTCTCGCCAGTTGTGGCATGTGATGTCTCACGTTATTCGCTCTTGCACTTGACAATCACGTCCGCCGCTGCGCTGGCTGCTGCTCGGCCACTCTTTCGCGCCAGTTGTGGCATGTGATGTCTCACGTGATTCGCTCTTGCACTTGACAGTCACATCCGCCGCTGCGCTGGCTGCTGCTCGGTCACTCCTTCTCGCCAGTTGTGGCATGTGATGTCTCACGTGATTCGCTCTTGCACTTGACAGTCACGTCCGCCGCTGCGCTGGCTGCTGCTCGGTCACTCCTTCTCGCCAGTTGTGGCATGTGATGTCTCACGTGATTCGCTCTTGCACTTGACAGTCACGTCCGCCGCTGCGCTGGCTGCTGCTCGGCCACTCCTTCTCGCCAGTTGTGGCATGTGATGTCTCACGTGATTCGCTCTTGCACTTGACAGTCACGTCCGCCGCTGCGCTGGCTGCTGCTCGGCCACTCCTTCTCGCCAGTTGTGGCATGTGATGTCTCACGTGATTCGCTCTTGCACTTGGCAGTCACGTCCGCCGCTGCGCTGGCTGCTCCTCGGCCACTCCTCGCCATTTGTGGCATGTGATGTGTCACGTGATTCGCTCTTGCACTTGACAGTAACGTCCGCCGCTGCGCTGGCTGCTGCTCGGCCACTCCTTCTCGCCAGTTGTGGCATATGATGTGTCACGTGATTCGCTCTTGCACTTGACAGTAACGTCCACCGCTGCGCTGGCTGCTGCTCGGTCACTCTTTCTCGCCAGTTGTGGCATATGATGTGTCACGTGATTCGCTCTTGCGCTTGACAGTCACGTCCGCCCCTACGCCAACCGCCGCTCTGGACGCTCGCTCTTGGACTTGTGGCACGTGATTTGCTCTCGCTGAAACAATTTGCTATCGTTGCAGTCTTGAAAAATAAACATGAACCAAAGATAAACCGTCTCTAATCATGCTTAACAGACATTTGGCTCTTTATACCTTGGCTGAGATGAATTGAGCCACAGCCACTTTTCTTCAGCCAGAAGTTGCGATCATTCCTAGGCGTATTTGCTCGATCTTTTATGGCCTTTTTTTTTATTGCGCCTCTGCACTCACACCCTCTGTCCATTTTTTTAATAGGCTGTAGCTATGAACCAAGTATAACGGCGCTTCTATGCGCAGCCAAATAGTGTTTGATAATTTAAAACCAGCGTCTGGCATCTTTGTCCCTAAACAATGGAAAGCGTTTCTGAAATTAGCAATTTTTACATTTCGAAAATAACGTACATACTTTACGAGTTACAGTGAAATATCTGAGCAACTTAACATGCACGTAAATCACTATGCTGCGTAGTCTGTAGGTTGTACTCGTGCGTCGACCAGGGTTTTACGGTCATTTCTGCGTCATGTAGACTCCTCTTTTCAGACCTGCAAACAAAAAATAAGTGAAGATGTTGGTATCATAACCATGCTTCTTCCGCCTTCTGCTGGACTGCTTTAGGGGAACCTCGAACGTTGATTTTTTTTAGCTGAATCCCGCGATGCTAGTAGTAGCCATTCATTTTAATGCAAACCAGCTAAGACTAAAACCTGCTTCATCAGTATACGTTCTGCATATCACTAGCACGATGTACTGTAGCAAAGATGTGCAAATCTTATGCGACACACTTAGAAGACATAAGCTTGACCTACCAATGAAGGTGCGCAGTGCACTTGTTTATCGTTTGTGTTGTTCCAGGAATATTTCTTCCCACAGGCTCAGTATTATGCATGTTTTCTTTTGTTAGCTGAAATCGATAATTTTACTCCTTTGTTCGCTGTCCATTGTTCACTGAATTTGAAAGGCACAAAGCAAAATTAGAAATTAAACATATGAAGTATTTGGGAGATCTCGAGAGGCGTGAATTATTTATTTTAGGAGCAGAAATCAATGTAATAATGGCTGTAACCGATAATTACAGTTGAGAACGCTTTAAGAGAGCGGTGTCATGACCAGTTATTTTTCTCATCGAGAAGAAAATATTGTGCTGTAAATGCTTCTCTTTATCGACAGCAGTGCTTTGCTTCGTGCTGCATGTTGTATGCTGAGATACATGCAAGCTATGCATCTCACTTTTGTTTAGCCCTTACTGAACTTCAAAGGGTAATGTAAACTATGTTGCTGTTCCCTAGAGCCTGTTCTGAGCAATTCAAAGGCACAAACACTGACTTGGGATGCTCTGTTTTAGTGCGAAACCAGTACTTCACGAAGTCTAGCGGGCTCACTTCGTGTGAGGCTGGACCCTGGCTTGACCTTGCGGGCGACTTTAGGCCATCCAGAAATAAAATGAATATAAAAATGACCGGTAGTTTGGCGTTCCTGAGCACGAAATATTGTACGAAGGCACAGTTTTTGCAGTTGGACATCACAGCCACGTGCATGAAAGCGTGATTGATGTTTCCTCTCACCAAGTGCACCAGTTATGCGCGTCTTCAACTTTTTACTCAATGCACGCCGGCGGCCTATCCACCAGCGCCGCGTTTCTGCAGAGATATCAAAACATGCGAGTATTGCTGCATTCCCCTGTTTCTGCCAGATCATTCTCCACGCCAACGCATGCATGCAGTGGACATCTCTCTGTCACCAGTGGCACATAGCTCATAGCGCGAATATTATTTTGATAGCAGCATTAGTTGATGAATAAGGCGATGTGCTATGCAGTGCGCGAGAGTATGTTGCACTTTAACAGGAGGTGTGTCTTGCTGCAGCGATAGCCAAGCGCTCTCGCGCAATGGCCAGCGAAGCTGACCTGTTCGCGCCGCCACGTGTTCGAATTCCAGTCGGGAATATATATTTGAGTTATTTTTATTTGTTTCTTTTACTTAAAAAAAGCCACAAACTTTGTGAGATCTTCCTCGGGGTTTACGCATTGATATAGTGCTTTCGCAATAAAACATTGCTGCGCCTGGGGGTCGAAACCGCAGTGGCGCGAACGGATCAGCGTCTTTGGCCACTGCACGAGACCATTATGCTCTAGCCTCTGCCAATAATTTCTAGTGTTAAACTGCAACACAGTCTCGTGCTGTGCAATGCACATCATCGTCTTCATTAACTTCCATCTGCGGCGCGAACAAATCACATCAGCTTACTCAATCAGAACTTATCCAGAGTATAATGTCACCAGACCAGACGTGCCGACGATCCAGCAAAGCAAAACCTGGAGCCAACCAGGCGAAACACATGCTTTCGCACGTCTACTACGTTTAATTACGTAAAAACCAAACCAGGTTTTAATTACCATTCGTACTTGCACCATTCAGTTTTTCATACTCAGTCTCCACATTATTGTCCGTCCCATCAGAAGTCATTTCCTTGCAGTGGCAACTGACAGTCTTCCTGTCTGTCCTCTTGTTGCAGACTGACGAAGTCCATTTCAACAATTCAGGAGTTCGCCGACGCCTTCAACTGCAAAAGCACCGACGGCATGAGCGGGGCCAAGAAATTCAACTGCTCTATATATGAAGCGAAGAGGCATCACGAAGTTTCTGGCATACTGTTTAAGTAGCCATTTGTAGGCATAAATAACGACATTTCGCTCCAGCTAGAGTTCCTTGACCTCAGCTTTACTTTGTTGTTTTACTGAAGAGATTCTCATCGTGATATGGGCGAAAAAAAAATCCTGCTCCTTTTAATCTTTAAATGAGGTTTCATTTTATTCATGTCCATATTTACTTTCCAATAGTGCACTCATAGTGTGGCTCGTGCAGGAGAGAGAGAGGGGGAACTGAAGTTTAATATCTAAGGATACGCAGTAGAAAAACTGATTACGGCGAAATGAAAAATACAATAGAATACCAACAATAGAGCAGAGCTCAATAAAGTAATGTAATGCTGTACAACAGACATTTCTGTTTGAAATTAATTCAGTCTCATGGAGTAATTTATACCTGGCTTTGGACGGTTCAGTGGGGCCAGGAAAGTAGCTCTATGTAAGAATTGCACTCTATCCTGTCGTCCGTGATAAATACATACAACCAGTGCATTGTTAAACATTCCTAATTGTTCTGTTCCGAAGTATACTGCCGGGTGCAAAAATTTCAAAAATCAGCAAAAATGAACACGATGCCGTCGTTCCTTCAACAACGTCGCCAAAACATGAACATTAACCTCATTGGTTCAGTGGAATGGATGCATCTCATCTGGATATAGTAAAATCCAGGTAAAAGCAGAACACATTCGTCTGTTTGTAAACGTCAAGCAGCGCGCTGCCTATACGGAGGCAGACCGTTTGGCCAAACCGCCGATGCGATGTGGCGCAAGTGGGCGTCGGTGAGAACACGGCAGTGGCGCTCTTTCGTAAGTTTATTTTCGTTTTTAACCATTGCATGAATGCCAGTGCAATCTTCGAGAAGCGTCTTTAATAATGGACCTTTTCGCATTCACCGGCCCGGAGCCACTGCATCATCTCTGGCCCTGTTTTGTAAGTTTTATCCTGTGAAAAAGTATTCAGAAAATAGCTAATCTGTTCTGTTAAGTATTTGGTACTTAGTTCGGGTCAGTTTATTTTGTGTTGTTAGGCGAACGGCGTCACTGCCGAGCTGCAGAGCAGCGCCGAATCAAACGCCTTGCTGACGGAACCTGTCTCTACCGTTTGAAGACTGCAAAGCAGGTTATTCATTCCTGCGGCAGTCCCGTGAATGTACTTCGGCGGCCTGCAGTCAGGAATGTTCCTGCCATGCGCACTTCTTACTGTTCACCAGCCTTCTCTGGCGATGAGAGTAATCTTGCACCGGTGTACCCTTGGGCGACGAAAGCACGGGAGTGTCTCTGCCCGCGCTCCTGGCTTTTTTTGAATCTGCCTCTTCGGCGCCACATGCTCTACCTTTAATCTTGCTGCTTAAGGGATGCTTGCGGCATGTGCTCTCCTGGGTTCTTCCTATCTCTCATACATACCTAACAACTCTGGACAAAAGCATTTTTGGACAGGGAAGAGTTTATGAATGCAATCTTTATCTATTGTAAGATTTCACTATAACGATCAATATATCCGCAGATCTCGCGTCGGCAGGTTTGCATTCTTTTTGCTAATAACGTTATTGCTATCGTCAAAACCGCTCCCGCTTTAGTTTTCTATGGCACACTCAACTGCTCGGTGCGAGCGATGTTAACACTACAAAGCGAAGATTTTAGTGCATATCGCTAGAATGAGCAATTAGATTAAAGTGGTTGTTGGGGAAAGGAAATGACGCAGTATCTGCCTCATCATCTCGGCGGGCACCTGAGCCGCGCCGTAAGGGAAGGGATAAAGCAGACTGAGAGAAGAAAATATTTCCGTATCAGTACCCTACAGCTTCCAATATTCAAAATTTTTGTCCAAGAATGTTGGACACGTATCGGCAGGCGGCGAGCCGGCAACAGAGGACACCGGTGATCTCGAACTCATAGTCTCACTCAACTCTCTTGTAGTTGCCGACTCCTTAACTTCCCCCAATTTTCCTCGCGTCGGTCCTGCTTCCCAGGTGCGTACGAAGAAGCGAGGCATTGCCGCAACAAAGAACGGTGGAGCATTTTAATACCTTCCTACACAACAAATTAATTATTACATTATTAATTGGTAGAGGACGGAAGTAATTCATTGCATTACAAATTACTGGCAAAAGTTTATAAATTGTTCTTATTACAACGCAAACAGAGCGAACAACGGTGGAGGGAGCTTCGTGGTTCTTAGCCCCTATTTCGACAAGATGACTTGTACTCGTCTTGGAAAAGCGTTTATCATCAGCGAGGCTTAATAGGGGATTTCGCATCTAGGAGCAAGCTCCGGTGTAGAACAAAGGTGTAATGCGACAAGTGGGGTAAAGGGATAAACGTGAAGTTTAAATGTGTTGACCAGCCGGGAAAGCTGCTGAAGAAAAAAGATGTAATGCGACAAGTGGGGTAAGGGGATAAACGTGAAGTTTAAATGTGTTGACCAGCGGGAAAGCTGCTGAAGAGGAATCGCTGGTTTACCTCCAAAACTCTCATAAATGCTCCAGGCCAGCAGAACGAAATCCGAGTTGTGAGAGAGTTGAAAGATTGTAAACATGTACATGAAAAGATTGCTTTATGATTTATTGGCCTTTAGCGTCCCAAAGCGACTGAGGCTATGAACGACGCCACAGTGAAGGGCTACGGAAATTTCGACCACCTGGGGTTCTTTAACGTGCACTGACATCGCACAGCACACGGGCCTCTAGAATTTCGCCTCCATCGAAATTCGACCGCCGCGGCCGGGATCGAACCCTCGTCATTTGGCTCAGCAGCCCAGCGCCATAACCACTGCTCCACAGTCGCGGCTAGAAGTTGAAAAGACTGTTTCCGCATGGGGAGCTGCGACAGATGGCCTGGTAGAACTCGTTGGGTACACCTGAAAAACTAAAAGGGTGGTGGTGGTAAAACTATTCAATGCACTGGGGAGGGTTTTAGAGGAGAGTGGAGGGTTTCACCGCTCCCGTGCCTGGGTGGTGGTCCTCATTCCGGGACACCATTGGCGGTAGCCGCAGCCCGCGCTCTTTGTACCACAGCCCTTTGGTACTCCAGGTCCAAGCAGCCGGACATGGTCGCCTCCCAGCCCTCTCTCGTTGGCTGATTTACTCTCTTTATTTGCGAATTTTTCTGGCGGGCCCATACCATATGATATGCGTCTGCCCACAACTCACAAAATTTACAGTACTCCGAAAAAATTGGGTCTATGCATTTCAGAATCGCAGGGCTGTTGGCGAAGCATCTTGGCCGCTTCCGGTGAGATCCTGCATGTTCGAAAATTTTGAATAACAGTCTTACGTCGCTTAGTACGAATTTTGCTTTTCTTCCTACGCAGACAAGCGCTATAGCAACTTCCTCCGCAGTCTTTATGTTGCGGCCCCGGATGGCTGCCGCGGAGACTGCAGCCCCATCGGCTAGAGTGCGCAAGAAATAGGCTGAGTGCCTCGAACGCCCGCCGCTGCCCTTGCTTTTGCGTGGCGCTCGGCGCATGGAAAGTTTGTGCGGTCGAGGTGGATTGGGAAGCGCCGATGGCTGCACGATTGTGATGCATCGTACGTTATTTTTTTTGCGTGGAATTTCTTCACCACGCGGCTGTGCTTGTGATGTGGTTTGTATGCCGACAGACCGGCATCGGTACTCCTATGCTCCTGGCTGTCGCACCGGCTACGCTGGTGTTAAAACCCACTTGGAAACTTTCTTTGTTCGGCGTTCCTAAGGACGAAGTCCGTAGGAAGGTATGGGAAAAGAAGCTGCATCTTGCTGACAAACCGCTGGATGAAAAATGTGCTGTGTGTGAATTAAATTTTGAGGAGCGCTATATTCTCCGTGAGTACGTGCATATCGTGGCCAGGAAAGAAGATAGGATTCCTCGCGGAGTGCCGGCGCTTGCGAGTGATGCCATGCCGACAATACTGCCCAATGCCCCCAAGTACCTCATCAAGACAGCCCCGATCGAAGGTGCGCCTCGTAAACGGGAGGCGTTTGAACAGTTGCAGGGTGCAAAGCAGGAAAAGAAGAGGGAAGACAGTCTATGCACTTTACGTGATGGGCTCGCCAAACATTGATGCGAGAAATTTGAATAATCTCAGCACTCCGTCGGCCACGTGGTTCGTACATCATTTTGGAAACTTCGAAGGAACCGCCTACGCGCTCACAAACCTCGAGGCATGCACTGAAACGTTGCGCTCGGACAGGGTGGTCCTTTTTAGTCTCGATGAAATGCAGCATGTCTTCTTCAAGACATTTCTCGGGGGAAAATTGGTTTCGAAAGGAATTGTAAAAATTCTGAGTTAAGTGGAAGAAGCACTCCTTCATGCCTCAGATCTAGTTACGTGCCCTAGTGCTATTTATGCATCTGGAATTGTGACAGAGGACTTGACCAAATCGATTCTGCAAAATAAAGACAGATGTCGAGCAGGACACTTTCCGCAGCAAAAAAATGCATGGTGACAACAGCAAGGAAAGGTAAGTATTGCTTCTTCTATAAACTATCAATTGCATGGACCTGCACATTATCTTCATGTATACCTCCGTAGGGGCCTCACAAAGATGTGAAAGCTGCAAACATTTCTTGAAAGAAGTTAGGACGGCGCTAAAACGACAAAGACAAAGAGGCGCCGTCCTAACTTCTTTCAAGATATGAACCAACTAGCCCAAATCAAAGTACTTCTGCAAACATTGCCTGCTGTTAAAGCGATCAAATCGTACAATTTAACTGGCTTTCCCGCCTAGAGACAGATGCACTGGTTCAGTTAATTTATTAGCGGTTCCTTGCTGCAGCATATTTGTTTGCTAACAAGATGGCACATGCATATTCTTCTAGGAGCGCCCTGCCTGTCCTGTCGCTGCCTGCGAAAAGTTCTCCTCCCGAGATTCTCCTGGCTGAAGAGTCATCGGCGCAAACGGGCCAGGACAGTTTCCCAGAAGCTGAGGTCGACTTTGCAAAACCACCGGCGGCTTTCCAAAAAGGTGCTGAGCCTAAAAGGCCAAATTCAATGCTTGCGAGCCAAGAATGCTGTTATGGAAGAAGATGTACTCAAGGAGAAAAATCTCTAAATTACCACCGAAGCAGCAGGACAGCGTGCGGCATTGTTTTGATACATCAAGAACAAAAAGCACCAATGGTCTGCACTTCACAAATGAATGGATGCTTGAGTGCATTTTGATGAACATGAAGAGTTCAAAGCTGCACGGACATATTAGAAGACATAACATCCTTGTTCTTCCTGGCGATGCGACACTTAGGAAGTAGACTACTTCGTACAGGAGTGTATTCGGTTTTTGCAGCAAAGTTCTCGAAACGCTGAAGCAAAAAACAAGCACTATGCACAACTTCAGCCGTCATGGTGGCATCCTAGTCGACGAGATGAAACTTTCCGACCATCTTTCTGTGGAGAAATGTGTACGGCTGCAAGGCTTTGTAAACTGGTCAGTTTACTCGTCCCGAATATGCACACCATCCGTATAGCCATGGTGTCTGTATATTTTGTCCAGGAAACATTCAATCTTGACAAAGACCTTGAAGGCGATGCCAACGTTGACCACCAGCCACCTTGACCCGAATGGTTTCGAAAAAAATGAGAGTTTCACTGGCTTTCCAACTTTTTGCGACTCGGTTCTGCGGGGCCTGCACCACTACTAGGATAAACTCGAGGCAAGTTAAAGAAAGGGAGCTATCGATGGAACGGAATCATTCTTCAGGTAGTGAAATATTTAGATTCCGTATGCCATCCAGTAGCCTTACAGGGATTTTCGAATCAATTTCTTCTGATCGCTGTAGTAATCTTTTTTCCCAGGATGATGAATCAACTCATTAAATCCATGACATCCCGGTTCAGGTCGGAAGCCCTTTGGCCGCACTCACATGTTACTTCTGTGCTCTTGGGCTTCTTCGACTACATCACCAAGTGGGAGCAGCACACTATCGACGGCTGAGAATTCTTGAGCAAGCCAACAGCTACCGGCCTGAGGGTTATTATTTCTAAAGTGCTCTGCTTGCTCAAATCTATGTCACCAAGGAACTTGGTTACCAATATCTAATGATGTCGACACTCAGCCAAGATCCCTTTGAGAACTTGTTTGGTGTTATTCGCCAGTCATCAGGGTGTAATGATCACCCAACCCCTGAGCAATTCTTGATTTCTGTTAACAGTCTAAGCTTCTACAGCCTAGCCAAACCAGTTCATGGCACAATTGTCGAAGCATTGGTACTGACATCACTTCTTGACACGACGGATGCACACTGTAGTGAGGATACAAACATGCTTAAAGCAATATATGGGCATATTTCTGAAGGCAATCTCACCAGGGCTGAAAGTGCTGCCTGCGAGTGTCTCCCCACTGAACACTCCAGCCTTGTCACAAGAGGCAGTGATGCCCACTTAGTACATTATATGGCTGGACATCTTGGCAGAAAATGTGTGAAAAAGTCTGGCCGTGAACTTGTTTTCTTCTTGTAGCTACAGCAGAGGGCAAAGAAGTGAATGCTCTGGGTTTACACTTTTCTCTGATAAAAGTGGTTTGCTCTAGCCGTCAAAGCAGCTGTTTTACTTTGTAAGCCACTTGGAAAGTGCACTCACTGACTGCTTCAGTGTGAATAAGCTTCACTCTGCAAGCATTTTAGATGTGTTTGCTCTGGTTAAGGCTGAAGAATGGAGTCTTCGCTGCATTCTGGATGAGGCTGAAGTGAATGCCGCCATAGTGAAATTTTATATTGTCACCCGCTTGCACTTCTTCGCGAAGGGAATAAGGCCGAAAAAGAGTGGCGCAGGATACTACAGCACCTGCAAATACGTAGGTGTGTGTAACTTCGTTTGTTGTTTTGTTTACCATTCAGGCTGCCACATTGCTTTTGTATTTTTACCCTTGCACATACTTTCAGAGAATTGTTAATGCTGTCAACTGTTTTATGCGCAATGTATGATATCCCATTTTTTCCCCAGGGCTCTTATCTTGCAATCGAAAATCTTCTGTATTTTAAACATTCTGAAATGTAATTACTCACTCTATTGTAAATAAATGCTTCTTTGTGGTACTTAAGGTGTGTTTTTTACACATGCTAAAGTTATGTTGAAAAATACACATGCTGTTGGTGGTGTTCGTTGGTTTTCTTATGCTTTGTGAAACAGTCTTTAAAAGGGGAGTTCTGTGATTGAATTTAATAAATATTTTCAGTTGGATTAGCGTAAATATCTGCTAAAGTAATAAATTCGGCCTCCATATTAGGCCTTTGAGAAAGTGTAAAGGTTAGTGACGGGAAAGCAAAACTAATTAAGCCACCGCATTAATAGAGCACACATATCTTACAAGGTTTGGTGCGGTCGGAAAGATGTTACGTGGTTTCACGTGTACTTCACGCTCGACACTAGGTTTAAATTGTATTAGACTGTGAGTGTTGTACACTGGCGTAGCAAAGAAGGCAACAGTCGTGTAAATTCCAGCGTTTACAGTTCCGACGCAACGCCTATCATTGCTGGACTTTCGGCGCATTCCATTTTCAACATGATGCCGTTATCGGTAGACTTGTCTAGGTGATCACCGTGGTCGGAAAAAGTTAGGAATAGTGATTATGCAGCGCGTAATCCGTCCCCGCAGCAGACCCTCCGACCAAGCAATTCCCTCGACAATAATTGATTGCTTCTCGGGCACATTTAGCCTGTTACCGTGCAGACTGTTATTTAAAGTATATCCATGCAAATTTTCGTGCGTACTGATTTAAACTGTGCTGGACTAAATGTAATGATACATGACACGACATAATAAGAAAGGCGACAGCCGTCTAAACCAGGGTGGCATGGCGCACGACCTACTACGAAGTCGACATAAAACAAATCGCCAGTCCTTGTAGCTTCCGCTTCCTACACACATTAAATTCAAACTTGCGTTTGCAGCAAGACTCGTCTGGGTTGCCACTACGGTTAAACCAAGAAGAAAGACTGCGCGTAGACGCGTAACTTTTGTCACCGTAGCAGACGCTCCAGCCAAGCAGCACCCATGACAGAGGTGACAACCGGAGACACTTAGCCGATCAGCGCGCAAAACCGCTCTTCGTTTGCTTTGACAATGTCATTGTAAACTTACGTCCTTTATGTACAACGTAGTTTGCCACCGCAACTCTACCAAAACGCACTAATACGTGCGACGCCACAGGCTGCAAGGTCGGCTGCACCAAGCCAGGTTGCTCGCAGCGCCTTCTATTCGTTCCATATGCCGCGCCTCGAAAACGCCACCGCGCTCGGGCCACTCAACCTACAGGCATTTCTAGTACACTCCACCTCGGCCGTTCACGACCGAATTAAGCTACTGCCACCCGCCGCATCAACATACACTGCATCCGCTTTCTCGATATTACCGAACCTCAGCTCTAGAGCCTCGGCTCACTTGGCCCTGTGTTCTACATTGAACTCCGGGTGCATATTTTTCGGGAAGGGTGGTCCACCAAGGCGTTCCTTTGTTCTTTGTCGATTTCAACTTTCATTTCAATCCCTCTTTCGGGATTTATTCCCACTTTTGCTAGGAATACCCTGCCTGTTTCCGTTGTGCTGAGTCTCTCAATTTGAGAGGCGCGCACTGCCTCCACTACTTGTATTCACGTGTTATGTACCCCTCACCCAAGCAGTCTCTCTATAGAGGTACCCATGGGTAGCTCTAGTGCCTCTATAATACATTTTCGAATAAGGGCATATATTTTCTCCTCTTTCTCCGGCTTTTATATCTAAGTGGGGCGTCGCGTAACTAATTCTACTAATTACGTACGTCTGTATTAGCCTCCGCAAGTTCTTCTCTTTCAATCCCCTACCTTTCAACGCGATTCATCTTATGAGGCCTGCAGTATGCATCGTGTATTGCTCCAACTTGGTAAGGACCTCCCCGTTGTACCCGTGGGATTGGATTATTAAACCCAACGTCCTTATTTTATACACCTTTGGCTTAGCATATGCATGTCCGCCACATTAATTTTAATATCCCCGCGTTCTTTACGTCGGCGGTGTGTAGGGTTATATACAAAAAGTTCTGACTTTTGCGGTGAACACGCGAGCCCCCTCTCGTCTGCATACGCTACAATTATCTCTGTTGTGGCCTGTAACCTCTCTTCCGTGTGTGCATCACTCCCACGGTTGACACCGAGATTTTTATCGTCCGCGTAAATGCTGAAATTCATCCCCTCTAGCTCATTTAACCTGCTCGGGAGGTCTCTCATTGCCACGTCGAAGAGAAACGGCAACAATACCGATTCCTGCTGCGTTCCCCTCCTTCCCAGGTCAATGGGGGATAATTCTAAGCTTTGCAATGTCATACAGGCTTTCCTGCCCGGTGGGAAGTCCTTGATATCTTCGTAAATTCTCTTCTCCACTCACAGCTCGTGTAGCCCGTTGAGGATCGCCTCATGTTTTAAAAACGCTTTGATGAGGCCTAGGCCAAAAATTTCTTTCGCGTCTCTGGAGCGCGAGCCTATGATGTTCTGTTTATGTCGAAACATCCTGTCCTGCGTGCACAAGTGTGGCCGGAAACCGACCATCTCGTGCGGCCACAGGTTGTTTTGCTGCATGAAGCCCGACAGACTTGTTTGCACGACGTGCTCCATCGATTCCCCTACGCATGACGTAAGAGAAATTGGCCTTAGGTTGTCTGGCTGCGGGGGTTTCCCAACTTCGGTAAGAGTATAATGTTGGCTGTCTTCCATTGTTCGGGAAGCTTACCTTTATTCCAAACTTCTCCAATATATTCAGTTAAGAGTCTAATTATTCATCACCTAATTTCTTAGCATCTTATTCCACATCAGCATCACGGAGACACAGACTGATATTGCTCTCCTCAGGAGAGAGGAGACGACGGGTGCCTTGTGGCTAGCAGGGTGGTTAGAATTAAAATTATGTAGCGGCCGGTATGAGTCGGCTTCCTATATACACACCGAGCTTTAGATCTCCCAATTGTCTTATAGAGACATCCAGGAATGGCAACGTGTTGTTCACTTCTCATTCCACTGTGAACAGAATAGAAGGATCGACACAGTTGAGGTGTGCAAGTAAATTTTCGACCTACGATGTCTTCAGAATGCAGAAACAGTCGTCAATGTAACGAATGAAAACATTTAGTTCTTCCTCAAACGGCATTAGTGCTTTCTCTTCGGTGGCCTCCACCATTAGGTTGGCAGCACTGTCACCGAGATCATCGCGGCCATGGCATTGCCGCTGGTCTCCTTATAAAACTCTCCTTTGAAGGAGAAAAGCTGTGCTGCTTAGACGAAAATCCAAAAGCCGGCAGAGTTTTTCGGTGTTCAGGCTTGTCCTGGTACCTTGGTCAGCGTCCGCTTCGAGGGCTTCATTCGCTGTGGACAGGGCAAAGGGCACGGGAACGCTGGTAAAATGCGAGACCACGTCGAATGAAACCATGCACTCGTCCGCTTCCAGTTATACGTGGGAAAGACGTTCGACGAAGTGGCTCGAGTAGCGCACGTGCGTTGATGACTTGCCTGTCAGGGGCGATAGGACTCGGTGGAGGAAGGCCGAGAGGGCCTTATGCGGCGCGGTTGTGAAGTCGACGATCGGGCGCAGCGGAACGCCAGCTTTATGAATTTTTGGCAGTCCGTAAAAGGCCAGTGCTGAGCCATTCCAGCAGATCAAGCGTAAGTAAAGGCGTTTTCATTCCGGGTGGTGCTTGAAGGTGGATTCTAAAAGTTTGTTCATTCTGGTCGGAAGTTGCGAAGTTTGAACTTTTATTAATGTTTCGTAAGCTGGGCTGTCGAGGAGTGTTCGAACTTTTTCCTCGTAATCCTGCCGGTCCAGAACCACCATGGAACTTCCTTTGTCTGACGGGAGGATGACGATGTTTTGGTCGCGGCGAAGTTTTTGGAAAGAGTACATTTCGGACGGACTGCCAAAAATTCAGAAACCTGGCGTTCCGCTGTGCCCCGTCGTCTCCTCTCTCCTCAGGAGAACAAAGTCAATCAGTTTATCAGTGTTTAACAATGCACTGGTTGTACGTATTCGTGACGGACGACAAGAATTAGTGCAATTTTTACATTCAGCTGATTTCCTATCGCCACTGAACGATGGAATTAATCTCTAGCAGAAATGTGTTCTTATGAGGTTTTGATATTGGACGGCATTCCATTATTTTATTGAGCGCTGTTGTAGTGTTGGTATTCTTTTGTATCCCTTATTGTGCCGTATTCAGCTTTAATGCGAAAACATTTCTTGACTTATGAGTGGCGTGGAGAGGATGTGTCACACTTTCATGAATCCAGAGACATTCCACAATCCAGATCATAGCCATCCCACAAGTCAATCCATAATCCAAGAAGCCGAACAATAATCTACAATCCAATCCATAATCAAACAAGGCACGAACTGCCAATGAGGGAAAATAACAGAAAATTCAGGAAAAGGCGGCAATCGAATCCGGACCTGCGGCGTGCATGACGATTCCACTGCGCCACGCTGGTCCGCGTTTGCAGCTGAATAAAGGCGCGTCTAGTGAATGCAGAGTTGCCTTAGAAGCGTATCTTCGAGATATGTACTGAGGCGTACATGAGCATTTGCATTACAGATGTCGCTATTAATCGAGTTCAAAAGTATGTTTCAGGTAAATTTACTTCTTGCTTGGCGTGTCGTAGCGTCATCATGCGGCAACCACAGAAAATCCCCCTGGCATATATACGACGCTGGCCGAGCAGATGGCGTGCGCGTTGTACCGCAGCACTAGGTGCCCACGGGAAAACCACAAACGAGGCAATACAGGGGGATATGGGCTGGACAACGTTCGAAGCACGGGAAGCTCAGAGTAAAGTACTATACGAAGAACGCCTGAGGAAATTGGATCATAACAGGTGGGCAGCTAAGGTATTTAAATACCTGAACAGAAAGAGCGTCGACACACAGTGGCGGAAACGAACTAGAAAGCTAGCCAGTAAGTTTGTCAGAGACGAGGAAGGAGAAAGCAAGAGCATTAAACGACAGGTTAAAAACGTCGAAGGTAAAAATTGGATAGATTCAATAGAAAAGAAGCATAGTGTAGGACTATATCGATGCTGGAAAAGGCAGATCAGAAGGAAACGTTTTATGATAACTCAAGAGGCAGCGCCCTCCTCTTTGAAGCTAGGTCAGGGTGTCTTAGAACGCGCAGCTACAGAAAAAAAAATTTAACGAAGAAGACACATGTGCTGTGTGTGGTAAATCTGAAGAAACAATAGAACACCTCATCCTAAAATGCGATGGTATCCATTCCGATGTCGATGCAGGCACAGTCACTCTTCCTGAGGCCTTAGGGTTTAGAGATAGCAATAGTCATTTAAATAAATCTGCGGTGGAAATTAGCAAAAAGCGATTGGAGGATTGGTGGCACAAAAGCAGAGAGGTGACATAAGTTTTAAAGTGTAGGAAGACGTTTTTTTAAAGGAAATGGCGAATTCTATTAACAACTTACAGCAGAGTAAACAAAAATAAAGGAAAAAAACAGCATAGTGGCAACAACCACTGCCCCGTGTCAAAGGGGACGCTCCTACCTTCCATCCATCCATCCATCCAGCGGACGCTATCTCGGCCACTTTACCATGCCCCAAGACGCCTCGCAGCAAACAGCGTCGCCGGCCACACCATCGGTTATACCAGAGTTGGCGCGAAGTCCCAAGCGCAAACATCAGCACCAACAGAACAGCACCACCAGAAGCAGTAGCAGAAGCAGCAACAGGCGACCAAACAGCCATAATGAAAGCATACTTTCGCATTAGCGCACGTAGGTTGTCTCAAATGCCTCCCTTTTCACTGCGTATCCGTCCATATTAACATTCAATTTCCTCTTTTTTTCCTCTCCTGCTGTAGCCTCACTATGGCGCACTATTTGAAAGTAAATCAGGACATGAAATAAAATGAAACCACATTTTGAGATAAAAATAAGCCACTTTTTTGCACATAGTACGATGAGAATCTCTTCACTAAAACACCAAAGTTGTACTGATGCCAAGGAACTGTAGCTGGAGCGAAATATTTTTTAGGCGTATAAACAGCTACCTTAACAGTATGCCAGAAACTTCTTGATGCTTCCTCGCTTCATATATAGAGCAGTTGAATTTCTTGGCCCCGCTCATGCCGTCGGTGCTTTTGCACTTGAAGGCGTCAGCGAACTTCCGAATTGTTGAAATAGACTTCGTCAGTCTGCAACAAGAGGACAAAGAGACTCTCAGCTGCCACTGCAAGGAAATGACTTGTGAGGAGAAGGAGAAGAATGCGCAGACAGAGTACGAAAAAATTCAATGGCGCAGGTATGAATGGTAATTAAAAGGTGATTTGGTTTTTACATAGTTAAACATAGTAGACGAAAACATGTGTTTAGCCTAGTTGGCTCCAAGTTTTGTTTCGCGGGATCGTCGGCACGTCTGGTCTGGCGATGATATTAGACTCAGGTTAAGCTCTGATTGAGATTAAGGTGATCTGATCTTTTCGCGCCGCAGATGGAAGTTGGTGAAGACGATGATGTGCAAGGCACAGCGCGAGGAAGACGAGGAAGACGAGGGATTGGCTAAGTATTGGGTGGCTTGTTTTTCCTTTTCGCCCTGTGCCTTTGCATCTTATTTCTTGTGTAGAGAACGCACGCGGTGGGTTTTTAAATCACATGTAATGTCTGCGCAGTCTCCCGGCCAGGGGAGGTCCCCTTGGTCGGCTTTCTTGCCACCTCATGAGATGCCTCTGGAAGCTTTTCAATGCTCCGGCGTCCGCAGCATTCCTGTGGCGCTGGTGCCAAAGGATGGTGGTTTTATCAAAATTAACAATGCAGGGCCTGTTCGAGCTGCTCTCCAGGCGGCCACTTCCCTTTATGAGGCAATCACTGAGGTAAGGCAATTTGGACGTGGCGGTATTCTGTGCCGTTCGCCAGACCTGTCGTGCGTAGAGGATCTTCTAAACTGCTCATCTTTTGGGCCTCTTTCGGTAAACAGCTTCATTCCGTCTCATCTGGCCTGTACAAAAGGTTTCGTTCACGGTGTGAACTCTTGCTTGTCTTCAGTTGAGACCCTCGACCTTTTCTCTGTAGCGGGTGTTGTTGCTGTGTATCGCAGTAGCCGGGAGGTGTACAATGAGCGGGTGCCAACGGAAACGGTTATTGCCACTATTGCGGGTACTGCATGCCCCTCAGAAATAAAAGCATGGTCCCTAATCTTCCGTGTAGATCCCCTTCCGTCTAAGCCACTGCAGTGCAGCAATTGCTGGCGATATGGTCATAGTGCTCGTGGCTGCAAGTACACCTGGCGCTGTTGGAAATGCGGCAATGACCATCCAGCAAATTTATGCTCTGATCAAAACGAGAACTGTTGCCTTTGTGGTGGATCTCACGCTGCAAATTCCATGGATTGTCCATCTCGGGATCGTGAATTGCAAATTCTAGACATAACCGACCGCAAACGCCGTTCGCGGCGCGAGGCAATATCAGAAATTAAAGAGAGAGCTCACGGCTATGCAGGTGTGTCATCCCGTTCAGGAGTGACGCTAGATTCATCTATCTCACAGGAAATAGTGACTGCTGTGGAAGCCTCTATGGCTAAGATGGTTGACAGGATAGTGTCCACTGTCACAGAGTGCATATCTAATGCTCTGGGAACGCAGATTACCCAGGCCATGCAAATTGGAATGACTTCTGCCATTTCAGCCATGGCTTCTTTAATGACCCAACATTGCTTGCCTGAGCAGTCTCAGCCCCAAGAACAAGTTACTGCTGTTTATCCACTTCCTCGGTCCACTAATTCAGATAATGCTCAATTTATTAATGATGCAGAGATGGTGGATTCGGATACACGAATCCTCAAACGCAGCGGATCCGTGTTTAACCCTTTTTCTTCACATCCTCAGCAAAAAAAAACGAAGCATCAGATTGGTTCTAAGCCGAAATATACTATTTTAGGGCAGGCAGTTGCTGCTGCCCGGATTTCTCAACCATAGGGGTGTTGTGGCTCAGTGGTTAGGGCGCTCGACTACTGATCCGGAGTACCCGGGTTCGAACCCGACCGCGGCGGCTGCGTTTTTATGGAGGAAAAACGCTAAGGCGCCCGTGTGCTGTGCGATGTCAGTGCACGTTAAAGATCCCCAGGTGGTCGAAATTATTCCGGAGCCCTCCACTACGGCACCTCCTTCTTCCCTTCTTCTTTCACTCCCCCCCCCCCTGTCCCTTCCCTTACGGCGCGGTTCAGGTGTCCAACGATATATGAGACAGATACTGGGTCATTTCCTTTCCCCAAAAACCAATTATTATTATTATAGGGGTGTTAAGGGTTCTCCAGTGGAACTGTCGGTAACTTCTTTCAGCTTCAACATGCGTACTGTACCTTATATCTTAACATAGTCCAGACATAATTTACAAGAAACGTGGCTTACATCTGAAAAACACTTCCATTTGCAAAATTATTCTTCATTTCGACAAGATCGTCAGTCAAGAGGAGGGGGCTTACTCATACTAGTTTCTTCTAACTTTTGCCGCTGGTCTAAGATTACTTTTCAGTCCTCTACTATAGACTGTGAGTTATTGGTTTTAGACTGAAATTCCAGGGTGCTATCCGCTTTGATTAGTAAATGTTTATTTTCCTTGCGGTGTCCAGGATACCAGGCTGCTAGATCTCCTGCTCCTTAAATGTCAGAAGTCAATTAGTTGGCCGGTGACTTTAATTCTCATCATGTGTCGTGGGGCTTTAAGACAGATTTCTGTGGTAAGCGCCTTTGGAATTGGGTTACTGATAACAACCTTTCGTGTATGAATTCAGGTTCGGCCACATTTCTCCGCGCACAAATTCGATCTGTGTTATATTTAACTTTCACCAGCCCTATAGTGTTTCTGCACTCAATTGGTCGACTGTGGATTGTGGAACATCTAGCGATCACATACCTATCGTTTATGATGTTAATTTCCGCTTAACTCCGGCGTGCTCTCGGCTGAGGTCATATATAAACTATGACCAGTTTCAGTCCTCTTTGCGCTCCACTCTTGGTTCAGCGGTTAATTCTGCTGAAGAGCATACAGCGAAAGGCATATGCTTGGCTATTGAGGAATGCCGAAAGAGATTCGAATTTTTGGTACGTACATCAAGAGGGAGCACTTCAGCTAGATGGTGGAATGCAGATTGCTCGCGGGATTACAGACACAGAAAGGCTGCATGGAAGAAGATTTCTACACAATCAGTGCCCAAAAAATTAGCATGATTATAAATTAATTGCGGCTACTTTTAAACGCGCAGTCTCACAAGCGAAATAAAATTATGAACCAGAGCACTTTGATTTCCTATCAAAATCAGGAAATCATCGTGCACTTTTCGGTTTCTTAAGATCGCGGAACAAGATTCCGGTTTCAGAAAATTCACCCTCGTGTGTTTTGACCCCGCAAGAAGCAATAGAAACAGTTGAGACAATTGCCAAAGGATTAGAGCAGCGTTTCGCCTTTGTACTTCCTTTGCGCTCCGCGTTTGTGGCGTCAGTGGACCAGTTTCAGAATATGTCCCCCCTATTACCCTTCCCGAGCATTCCCCGATAGTGTTGAGGTTACCAACTGCTGCCCCTGGCCCTGATGGGGTAACATCAAAAATGTTAAGGATCCTGTTTGAGGAGTATATTTCGGCTTAAAACCAATCTGATGCTTCTTTTTTTTTTTGCTGAGGATGTGAAGAAAAAGGGCTAAACTCCTACGTGTTTCGGAGTTTGTGGACCGTAATGATATCCTTAGTCCCTGTCAGATTGGTTTCCGTCAAAAATGTTCCATACGGAATGCTCACACCGATCTTGAGAGTCGCATCCGTCTTGCGCGGCACCAAAAAATGGACGCTGCGTTGGTGACATTAGATGTAGCCAAAGCTTATGACAGAGTAGAACACTACATATTATTGCAAAGGTTGTATACTCTGCAGTTTCCGAATTACTTACTTGCGTGGATATCTGCGTTCCGTGAAAACAGACAGTTGTTTTGCATACTAAATGGTGTGAATTCTGGAAGATATAAACAATCCAGAGGTGTTCCGCAAGGAGCAGTCTTGTCGCCTGTGCTCTTTAATATTCTAATGAGCTCTATTCCCAGCCATCCAAACATTCGCACGTACGTCTATGCGGACGACATTGCATTTTTCACTGCTGCAGTTGACATTCAATCTATGTGTGTCTGCAATCGCACCTGAATTTTCTTGAAAGCTGGTTGTGTGACTTACGTCTCACCTTAAATCTAAACAAGTGCGCTGTACTTGTTTTTCAAATGAAAGATCTGTTCATCTGTCTCTCACTTACCGGCGACAAAATATTCAAGTTAAGTCTTTAAAATATCTTGGTGTCATTTATGGTGAACGCCTCACATGGCACTCTCACATTGACCATGTCGCAGCGAAAGGGGCTCGTACTGTGGGCATGTTGCGTAGATTATGTAATCCCCGGTCTGGAATGCGGAGAGATTCACTTTTGCTGATATATGTTTCGTATGTCTGACCAATTTTAGATTTTGGATCTGTGCTGTTTTCTGGTACGGCTGCTTACGAAATTCGCCTGCTCGTTCTTTTGGAGCGGGAAGCGCTTCGGTTGTGCCTTGGCCTCCCCAAATGTGTGGCCAATAACGTGCTTTATCTTGCAGCCCGTATTCCTCCTTTATCATCTAGATTTCAATTCCTAACTGTTCAGACGTACCTAAGGATATATGAATCAGATTTACACCGGTCCTTGTCTGTTTCTTGTTGCCAGCCGACTTCCTTTTTGGGAGTCCACTGGCCTAGATTTCATACCCCGCAGGTAGTAAGGGTACAAAATTTGCTTGAACCTTTAAATGTTCTTTTGTATAACATCCTTCCGACAAAAACAAAAACAGTGGGTACTGTATAGAAATTGTCTGTGATGACATTTTCTCGAAAAAAACTAAGCATTTACCACCCCGCATTTTAAATGGGTTATTAGAAGACCATTTACAAAGCCTAGTATTAGCTTAACGATAGCTACTGATGCCTCCGAATGTGATGGAAAGGCAGGGGCGGGAATATATCAATTGCCCGCTTCCAGATTGGTCTTTTTCTCAGCGACTTCCCGACTACACCCCAATTTTCCAAGCAGAGTTTCTGGCGATGGTGCTTGCTCTTCGCAAACTATAGCCAGCTTTCTCTTCAGTGGCTGCCATTACAGACTCTCTTTGTGTTCGTCCCTTGCTTCGGCTGTAGATTCGCCAATCCCTAAACACCTTCCATTCATTACTCCCTCCACATTTGAGCCTTGTTCACGTGATATGGGTGCCAGGTCATAGCGGTGTGACAGCCAATGAAGTTGCGGACTGCCTGGCAAAGGCGTCCCTCAATGGCCCCGTGCTACCAATCGTTCTGGCTGCAGCGTACATTACAGCAGCAAGGTTCCGGCGACAGAATTTGTTAAGAGTGACAACTGGATCTCTTTTAAGATCTGATGATTACCTGCACCTGAAGTATTCGTGGAGCAGGCAATTATGCCATTCACGGCAGGTTGAGGTATCTCTATCAAGGCTCCGCTGCCGGATCCCACCTTTAAATTTTTATTTGCACAGGTCTGGGTTGGCGTTTAATCCCGTCTGCGCATTTTGTGGTGAGCACGAAACCATAGACCATTTTTTGTTGTTTTGTCGCCGGTACAACTTGATGCGAAGATGGTTTTTAGAGAAACCACTACAACAGCTTGGCCTTTGTTTGAGCAGCCCATTCATATTGTCGTTTGGAGCCACCATACTTGGGTACAGCCAAAAGTAAGTTTTTAGCGCCGTGCAAAATTTTTTAATGGAATCAAGGCGGCTACCTTGTTCATTTTTTAAATTTTTTTCAGTATAATTTCTATTCTTTCAATTATCATTACCATTTAACTACTCAGCTATGAACATCAGTCTCGATCTCATGCGTACGTTCTGCATTTCCCGTTTCATTTCGTTGTTCCTTTTTCTTTACTTCTTACGTCCTTACCCTTCATTTTAATTTCGTCCAGGAATTATTTACCCGAAAAACTCTCATTGCCATCCAATTCTTGGCCAATCCCCCTATGTGGGCACGTGCCATATTATGAGGACAACAACTACTACTACTAATCTATGGGGTCTCCCGGCCCACTGAGCCCTGCATGGCCAATCCCCCGTCATGGGTATGTGCCACGTCACCAAGGCAACAACAACAACGTGGACTAACGCCAAGGCTATAAAAGCGCGAGGGAGAGCGAGGTACGGCGGGGAAGAACCGAGAAGCGGAGGCTCCGGCGGGTCATGGACGAAGTGCGTCCCTGACCCGCCGGAGCCTCCGCTTCGGCTGGAAGAGAGCGACGCCGGCTGCTGCTCCGGTGAGCTCTTGTTCTACGGCTTCGCACCGCGGACTTCCTGCCGTTCCTGAGCCCGTTCCGGGGAGTCAACGGAGGACGCTACCACCTGCTACGGCCAGGGGTGTCTCGAGCGCTGTTGCCACCCAACCTGGTGGTTCCCCCAACGCCAACATCCCGGCCGGCATCACCTACACGGGCGCTTGGAGCGGGAGCTTGTATGACGCAGCAAACGACGTGCCAGCGATGCCAGCCTGAGCACGTCGAACGCCATCTAGACGCCGGCTACTGGGCCCATGCAACACCGCATCCACACCGAACCAACCGTGGGCACGAACGCGGACCGCTATAACAGTAGAACGCTAGTAGTAGTAGCAGTGTTCCGGGTCCTGTGTATTGATAGTCGTGTTTTGTGTTAGTTTAGTTAGTTATTTTTGTATGCTAGTCTGTGTGTGTCATGTAGGGTGTATTAAATGTGCGTCTGTGTACGGGTACACCTATCGAGTGTTATCCGGAGAGATCCGTACGTGACACTGTTACCTGATCCTCGCCATGCAGCTTTTCCCATTTGCAATGCTCCTAAGAATTTCTTTACTTCTCTTGTTACTGACGGGATGATGCATTGGTGTTCGCTAGTGTGAAATTCTGATTACACTGGCTACTGTATATATTTGAGCAGAACTCTTCGGCTACATTAACTTTCTTATCCATATATTGCTAATGACATTGGCCTGCTTGTCTCTTAACGCATACATCTGATTCAATTTAACCGATAGCTACTTTACGGTAGCATTTCGAGCCTTCAGCGTGGCGGCGCCGCCACGCACGTGGTTGGTCACGTGGTGCGGAGCAGCTGCCGGGGCGCTGCGCAGTGACTGATCACGTGGTTTGGGCACGTGGTGCGGAGCAGCTGCTGCTGCCGGCAGCGCGACAGCGAAACCGAGCTGACACAGGTGTGCGCATGCGCCGTGTCAATAAGTGGGACGAACACAAAGGAACGCCCAGCGAAACGGAGCGGCGAAAGACTGACTTCGCAATTCAAATGATCAAGTCCCACTCGGCCAGCTGTAACTATCGCGTCACTCCAGGTTTAGCCAGAGCTAAACCACCGCCTTTTTTTACCTATGCCTAGTTTTCTGTTCGCCACATTCAGGCTAACTCCGTACTTCAGAGCATGCTCGATTCTCTATATTCCTTACGTCGGCTACCTTGCGCTGATTTATGAACTTCGATAGCTGTTATTTCTATGTTGTCTCTAGGGCTAGACGCCCTCATGCTTTGCCGTTTCTTAATCCGATCTTTCGTCTCCTGAGATAGCTTGCCGGTTTACATGAACACAATGAACTCCACTTGCTTTCAGTGTATATATGGCATTTTGCTGATCCCCGATGCCGCGGGTTCGAATCCGGGCCGCTTCGATATCAGCATCAGCCTGTCTACGCCCACTGTAGAGGACAAAGGCCTCTCCCATATCTCTCCAATTAACCCTGCCCTGTGCCAGCTGCGGCCACCGTATCTCAAAACGTTGACCCTATCCTTGCAAAGCTTCTCAATCTCATCCACCTACCTAACTTTCTGCCACCCCTTGCTATGCATCCCTTCCTTTGGAATCCACTCCATTACCCTTAAAGACCATCGATTATCTTACCTTCGCTCTACATGCCATGCCCAAGTCCACTTCTTCGACTAGGATGTCATTAACCCGTGTTTGACAACTCTTAACGTCACACTCGTCATTTTTCTTTCCATTGCTTGCTGCACTGTCAAGCTGAACCCTTTTCGTTAGTTTCATGTTTCTGCATCATAGGCGAGTATCGGTTTCAGTGGTGAAATGCGAAAGCGTCTATGTGCGAGGCACCCCCAACAGGTCGAAATTAACATGGAGCCCTCCTCTATGGCATCCCCCAAGTCATCTTGCATGCAGCCTCGATATGTTGAACTCCCCATACCCACATGAACCATATAGTCATCAGAACTTGAGTGGCTCTGATGATGACTGGGTGCTCTTCAGATATCCAGCTTACATTTTTTTTCTAGGTAAGCTGGAGCAAACCATATCACCATACTGTCATAATGTTTTGTTTTCTCACCATTGTAAAAACAAGTGCCGAAGTTTTGAAATTCAAGAATGCAGTTTGATAGACTGCCCATTCTGCGTACTCTTCTGGAAAACCTAGCACTTTTGCTTTTATCGAACACAGCAGTTATGCTTAGCAACTACATTACTATACCACCGCTTTGTCTCAGTGTTTCATCGCCAAAGCATCGACGCGGTTTCGCCTCGCTTTTGGCTTTTGCATGGGACTTTCTTGGAGAAGGAGAGCGGCCCTTGGCACCCATGCATTTTTGCTGGCGGCAACGTTGGCCTCACCACAGCCGTGCGGGGAAACTTCGGGCTAGGCCAAGTCAATGCAGATCCACCACCCAATTTGGTTTGCCTCTGTACTCAAGATAGAGGTGGATGGAGGCAAAGTCGCCGCAGGAGGCAGGCAGCCAGGAAAAAAGCAACATCCTCACTGCTAGGCTCAATTGTCGCTTTGAAAAACAAATGTCACAAATAGCTACATTATGCGGAGGCACACCATATAATGAAAGCAAGTGTAAACTTAGAACTCTCATCGAATGACAAAACACGTAAGCATAAAGCTTAAAAATAATAACTGCTTTGAGCAAAAGCAGAGCTCAGCCTAATTGCACACAGGCTTTACGGTCAAGACACTGTAACTAAATGCAATTGGAAGAAGTACAAATGGCTTGATATCACTAACTTTGATGTTCATGCACATCGAAATTTTTTTTCAAGGAAAAGAATGATGCATATTTTAATGCAGACAAAATAAAAAAAGGATTTACATAAGCGATGCTCACAGGGACATTTGGTGCACTCAGAGTTCTTTATTGAAGCACAACTTGGAAACCATGAAAAGATAAATCGGGGGCTACTAGAAGTCATAGAAACTCGAACTTGGGCTGAAAAATCTGTGCTTCTTCGGGGACGATGCACCTGCAAGCATTCCAGTTGAACTTGAGTCCCTTTTCTCCTCCAGCTGCACTGATTTTTTGGACAATGCTGGAACTGCAGATGCCTGCGAGAAATCATTAAGCCCATGTAAAACAGAAGCGCTGATGTTAACCAAACAACAAATATGAAAGTGGCATGCATATATTTAAATCCAACACTTAAGCGGTACCTGAAATAGTTTGCACCAAGGCTAAGAAAAGTAAAAGCCAGGTGAAAATCTTAGCTGGTCAAACTGGTGTAAGGACTTTAGTGGCAGTGCAGGAAGAAAGAAGGGACAGGATAGGACACAAGAGTAAAGAGCACTGACTATGTGCTACTCTTCATCAATCTGCATCAATCTTGGTTTAAGGAACAAATTCCCAGTAGATTCCAAATGAAACAAGTCGAAAACCAGTTAAATATCAACTGGTTTTGTTGGAATTAAGTCGCAACTAGTTCTTTAAACCCATTTAACCACTTAGGATTCTTGCAAGAGATGGGTAATTCAAAATCTATCAGTACATATAGATACTGAATTGCCCATCATCCTCCTACAAATATTTTAGATCTAGCTTATGTAGCACCACAGATATCAATAATTAAAAATGAACCCCTTCCTTTTCTCTTCCACTCATACATGAGAGCGAGCCAGAAAAAAAGAATTTACAGGCCGGTATTACACTGCACCTTCTTGGCTCAGTTTACTTTTATTTTTGGCTGCTCACCCCCCTGCCACAGCACTATAGACTGGATCTTCTTCAGCTGGTCATGGCCCCCACCTCCATCATTTACGAATATCTGGGGTTTTTGGCATGCCAATTACAGTCTCTTCATAACCGACGTCATGCGGGCCACATGTCATTGCATTGCAAGATTTTGAGGACTTGTATGCGGCATAAATGCTAAATGGAATTTATTCTACTTACTGTAAAATTCTGAGCAAGAGCCCCCACCCCCGCAAGTGGAAATTACTGATTACTGGCGAAGTAGAGGGGGGAGGCGCTATCCCAGAACAGGGCTTAAAATCAAGACCGTGGCGACATTTTCCCGCCTGAAAAAAAAAAGTGCACTGCACATGAATTTAAAACATCCTGCCATTCTTTCCCGCTCGAAGAACTGTAAGAGTGCATCGTCCACGCATTCACTAAAAACCCGCACGCCGTTACTCAACTTTCTTCGAAGTTTTGCTTTCCTGTAAGTTTGCTGTAGCAACTTCCCGGCACTTTTGTCCCATTCCAGTATCCGTTGTCGGTTGAGCTTGAAATCTCAAGATATTTGTGAATGTTCCCTCCGTTTTCCTGATGCCACTGCATGATCTTAATTTCCTTCGTCACTCTGTTTGAATGCAGTGCCGACTTGAGAAGACCAAAGCAAGATGACAAATGGCGCATGCCGAACGGACATGCTAATGAACGCGTTGAAGGCTTGAAAAGAAGTATTGGATTGGATTCTTGAACTCGATGGGGCAGGCCAGTGTGCCTGGGCGAGGTGAATAATAAGGCATGGAGTGGGCAGGGGGTGCTTTCCCGGAACGGCACGGAAATGTGAAATTAATAGTGAAGTTAGGGAGGGCCCTATCATAGGTGGGGGCACTATTCAAAATTTTACGGTACAAGTCAGCAATCTGCTTGAAGCCAGAATGGTGGCTTCATAACACGCTTAATTTTGAGGTACCTGAAAGTTTATACTAGAGTTTTTTTGAAACTGACTGCCAGATATAATGTTGTAAGAATTTAAAACAAGTGGCATTAATGCCGCTCCCAAGAGGACAGGACTATATACAAAAACAGCAGCCATAAGCACAGTTCAATAACCCCAGGCTCAATATGGAAATACTAAAGAGAAAACACTGAATCATCTTTTATCACCTTCTCAAGTGCAGCTGAATACCAAGCTTCATGCTTAGCCTTTTAAAACTTGTAAAAGGTATGCAAGTCACTTCTTACGACTAAAGACCCTCTATTCATCCCACTGTGGTGGCTCAGTGGTTACTGCATTCAGCTACTGATCCGAAAGACACGGGTTCGATCGCGGCTGCGGGAGCCGAATATCGATGGAGGCGAAATTCTAGAGGCCCGTGTACTGTGCGATGTCAGTGCACATTAAAGAACACGAGGTGGTCGAAATTTTCAGAGCCCTTCACTACGGCGTCTCTCATAGCCTGAGTCGCTTTGGGACGTTAAACTCTAATAAACCAAATACCCTCTTTTTTTAAGTTTTCGCAGTTAATACATTTACCCGTCTGGACAGATGGGTCATTGCATTAACACATGCCTAACTGAGCATGCTAATGCCTTGGAGGCTAATAAATCTACTAATCTAGCCGAACATGTTAGAGACTGCAAATCTTGCTTCCCTACTTTGCATCACAGTGATGTATTTATACAGTCACCCAACACAGTTAACAAGAGAGATTATGGAGGCTTTTCGCATGAAGACAAAAACTAAACTGTGCGTTAGCAGCCCATCTGTATGCCTGCATGACAGTGAGGTTCGTCTCCTCGGTTCCACGTAGCTACATGTGTGTTTGCTTTGCTTCTTGATTGTTTGCCCTCTTTGTATTCTTTGATTCCTGTGAACAAGCCTTTAGTTGTGAGTAAAAATAGTGCTGGTCCTGTTGTTTCCTTTCTTTGCTGTCCTCATCTTTTGCACTATTTTCCTAGAAGTATGTATCACCGACTCGACCGTCCGTCTTGCCATCGCATTGAACAGCAATTACACAGATTACCGCGAGTAGCAACCATTTGAGTTTCTACACCCAAAGCTGTTACAGCACAGTGATCTACGCCTCATCGACAAAAACTTCAGTGGACTGTGGTTACTGCTTTATCCAAGAAATGCAAAACACTATGATGCCATCTACTGACAAAAGCTAAAAGCACCTCATCTGCAATGTGACAAGGGTGTTGATCTTCATCAAAGGGTGCACTAGAAAGAACGCAAACAACAGTAGAATATGACGAACACTACTGAAAGGAAGGGGAACTGCACTTAGCAAATCAGCAAAATTCCAGTCTCCAGTCACTAAGCCAACAAACAGTGGCGCGACTCAATGAGAGAGTGATTTGGTCAGTACATTTGCAGTAGCACTGCTGCAGCTGCCCCTGTACAGGCATTCAGATAATTTCATCTGATTTGCTCATGGTATTATTCTTGAGAGCTTTATGAATAAAATGAACAGCTTTAAAGGATGAATGTCCAAGCTGAAAGCAGCACTTGATGAAAGTGTGCTGATCAAGTCAACATGCGATGCTGCTACTGCTCAGTACTCAATTTAAAAGCCGCTGTCAGTCAAGCTAATTATAGCTTGTGCATGCACAGTGGGATCCCCTAACTGATGGCTGAATTCATCGTTTTCGGCCCACCAACATGTCATGAAAAACACGACAGGGCATGACATGAAATACTTTAGTAATAGTAAACATGAGCTTAGACATCTCATCAAGAAATACTAAATTTATCTATCAAAATGCGTTTAGTTATCATGCGCTCATTCACTCTACGTCTTTTTGAAGAAGTTTTAAATTTATTCATCAAGCGCTCATTCACTCCGCATCTTTTTGAAGAAGTTTTCACTTTGAATAAATGATGCACGACGAAGTTATGTTTGCCAGTTAAATGTAATTTGCTTCTATGTTTCATAGCATTGTACACAAAGTATGAAACAATGTAGCTATGTGTGGTCATGCCTCCCCTTTGCTGGAAAAACTTGACCAGTTAAAAGTGCCCCAAAAAAGCTGCACAGCTGCACCACAAGGTTTTGGCTACACTCTGTTTAAAACTTGAACAAAGTAGTAACATGAAAATTCACATGCAGTTTTTTGCAAAGCAAACAAAATATTAATAACAAAATGACCTCTTACATTCCTTTCTAAGTTTCCAGATAAAATAGCAATCTATAGTACAACCATTTTACTTCAGATGAAGAAAAAAAATACTTGTGGCATTCTGCAGATATCAGAAGCTTCACGCCACTTCAGAGGCTAAGAAATAATAAAATTCAATAGTTTTCAACTGCTAAAAGCAGCCACTTACACTGCCAGGACGCTTTCCCTTGCATGGTGAAGCCTTTACTGGTGGTTTCTGCAAGAAGGCTTACTGTCAGATCAGTGATTGTGTGTCTAGCGATACATGCACAAAATATGACTATATGTCAGGAAAAGAAAAAAGTTCCAACTGGAAGCACGCTCTCCCAGTTGCTCTAAAAGTGAGGGTGCAAGAGAAACGAATAGGCAGTAATGTGGCAACATGATGAGGACCCAGAAATCCTGCTCACAGATTGCTTTGAGTTTAGCACCTTGCAAGAGTTTCCTGTGGCATGGCACGCAAACAATTATATTAACAATTGGCATGCTAACATTGTATTAAGCACAGCTACCCTGTCCCCAGGCCAGCCACTTCCAAGTACAAAATTGAGTTTGTATTCTTAATTTTTTTGAAAGAAGTGCCCAACACACTGCACAATGCTCCTGTGAAACATGTGTAATATTTATCACTGAACTCCTTTCACTCCACTGAAGCTTTTGTT